>QUOH01000019.1:3917839-4150339 GCA_010416925.1 Polistes metricus
ATGACGATGATGATGATGATGATGATGATGATGATGATGATAATGATCGTTCGTTCTCTTTCGTACGTTTTCGTCTACCATTCGCTCTCTCGACCTTCTCGTCTCGTTTATCTCTTTCTATATTTATTTTTATTTTTATTTCTCTCCTCCACTCTACGCGGCATCTTTTTTTTCTTTCCTTCCTTCCCTTCCCTTCTTTCTTTCTTTCTTTTATTCCCCCCCCCTTCTTTCTTTTTCTGTCCTACCTTTCCATGTGTCTCAATTATTATACGACGTTCCACGGACTCTCTCTTCTCTACACTCTCTTGCCGTGAGAGAGGATGAGAAGGATGAGGATGAAAAGGTGGTGGTGGTGGTGATGGAGGTTGTGGAAGAAGAGGAGGAAGAGGAGGAGGAGGAGGAGGAGGAGGAGGAGGCTAGCTTTATACGTGGGTGAACGGGAAAATGTCTTTTGAAACCTTTCTAGGTCGCTCTCGATCGTTCCCCTTGCCTCTCCTCTCCTTCGTCTATCTTTCTCTTTCTTTCTCTTTCTCTTTCTCTCTCTCTTTTTTTCTATCTCTTTCTCTTGACATCCCTCGAGCGAAGCTCAATTCATATACACTCGATTTCGCATTCGATTCTATCCGAAATTTTTCTGTCTCTCTCTCTCTCTCTTTCTATATTTCTATTTTATTTTTTCATTTTTTTTATACCAAATTTCATTCTAATCCATAAATTTCTAGTAGGAAACATTTTTACCCCCCTCCTTATTGAAATTGAATACAATTCACGTATTTCTTTATCACAGACTTTCCTTATACACAAAATTTTCATTTATTTATTTATTTTTATTTAAAAGAGTGGTATGTACTTTAAAATGCCTTTTAAACTTTGTTCTAACATTTCCGTACATATACACTTATGCATATGTACACGGTGTATATAAAAGTATATATGTATATATGTATGTGTACTTACTACTCGTAATAAGTCGTATTAAACATCGATTTGGATTTTGTATCGTTAAAATGTCATCGCTTTATAAACAACACATACACATACATAGCATACATGCATATATATATATACATCATATACATGTGTCATATGTACAATACATATGTACCTACGTACCACACGTGTATATGCGTTCTTTAAAATTTTTTTTGTTATATCCTTCTCTCTTTTATCTTTCATTCTTTATCTTTATTTCTTTCTATACGAGTCTCTCTTTTCTGGTCGTCCTCCGGAACTCGATCCTTGAAATGCCTCGAGGAAAGAAGAATAGGAAGAGAGGGAGAGAGGAAAAGAGAAAGAGAAAAAGATAAAAAGAGAGAGGGAGGGAGAGAGAGAGAGAAACTCGCGGTTGGTTCGACCGAGAGACAGAAATACGAGGAAAGAGAATAACGAAGAAAAAAGAAGAGAAAGGCACACACTCTATATATCTATACACACACACACATACACATACACATATAAATATATATATATATATGCTTGTATATTTCTTGTCTCTGTATGTGTATCTGTTGTCTGTCCATCCGTCCATCCGTCCGTCCATCCGTCCGTCAGTTTCTGTATGTGTGACAGATAAAGGGAGAATGACAGAGATAGAAAACGAGATAAAAAGAGGAAAAGAGAGAGAGAAAGAGAGAGAGAGAGATGAAAAAAAAGGATAGAAAAAGAGAGGTAGAAAGAGAGGAAAAAAGGTGAAAAAAAGAAATAAAAGAATAGAAAAAGATAGGTAGAAAAAAGAGAGATGGAAAGAGAGATAGAGAGAGAGAGAGGTAGAGAGAGAGAGAGAGAGAGAGACGCCTTTCCTCTTCTTTCTCTCTCTGTCTCTCTCTCTTTCACCCGGCACGACGAACACGGCAAGGCCGAGAGAAGGAACAGTAAAATTGTGGAGAATGTGTACGCGCCATCAGGGTGGCCTAGATTCGGTCAAGACCTGCTTTCTAGGCAGCATTTCTCTTTATCACCGGCTACGCCGGTGTACAACTCTCCGTCTCTCTTTCTTTCTCTTTTTTCTCTTTTCTCTCTCTCTCTCTCTTTACCTGTGTATATTTCTTCCGTTCGTACGTATTGTGCGTATGCATGTGCATCTGTATACATTTATATATATATGTGTTAGTATATATGTATGTAGGTAGGTAGGTAGGCCGCGCGAGCATGTTGGTGAACGTTCGGTGGGTTTGCCATGCCAGAGAAAATCCTCGGATGCAAGTATATATGCACCGTGCATACATGTGTTTTTGTGCACGTTGTCTGTTGTGTATTATACTCCGTTGCCTTGGTGTGTTTTCTTGTGTATGTACCCGTGGAGAAGCGACGCAGCGGGAATTGACCCTCGATTTTTAGTGTCGCTTAGTCGTACTCGCAATCGAGTATGTTCCATGATAAACCTGTAGAATATATCGTTTCTAGGTTTCCTTGCCTTTTTTTTTCCCCCCCCCCCACTCCCATTTTCACGAATTTTATTTATTTTTAACCCAGGATTTTCTTCTTTCTGTCTTTCTATTTTTTTTCTTCTTTTTTCTTTTTTATCATTTTGTTTTAAAAGTAATCGGGGAAAATATTATTCGAATAGAATATTAACCCTTACTCCAATTGTAGTTAAACAGAATTTTTCCAACATGGCTGCTGTACTCTATTTTTCGCCATTTTTTTTTTTTCAGAAAGATGTAAAGACAAATCCGGCCAATTAGATTTGTATTTTGATATGATTTAATTCGGATTATATTTAACAATGTTATTTGTAACTGTATGTGTTTGTCTTAATATATATTGTTTTTAAAAAATTCGAAGGGGTGGGAACTATCGAGGAACAAATCGGATTGTACTTGAAAATAATTGTATACAAGATGGCGCCGAAATACTATAGATTTTTATCCACTTCTGTTTTTCATTCCAGAAAGATAGACGGAAAGGAAAACCGAGAGAGAAAACAACCAATAAGATTTACATATATATCGTTAGGGTTGCGTTAGGTTATGTTTCACGATACAACCTATAGATTTTTCTCTTCCTCTTTTTATTTTTTTTTTTATTTTTTTCCAAGCATTCACAGAGATAGAAAAAGTATCGAAAAACAATTCGAATCGTATCGTTACGATTTGTGCAAGATGGCACGTTTACTCGATATTCCCAAATTTTTGTATATTTTTGTTCGAAAAGATAAAAAACGAACAACCAATGAAATTTACACGTGTGTATGTATGTGTATCGTGAACAGTATAACATACAAGTTGACGTCACGTGAATCACTTCCCCTAGGTCACGAATGTTCCTTACGGTTTTAATATTTCTCTCTTTTTCTTTCTTCTGAATACCGTATTTTTGATTTCTTTTTCTCTTTTAATATGTAACCAGACACACACGTTCTGATCTCGTCGTCAAGTTCGCGCGTTCATTCGCGGAATAAATGAAACTAAGCGGCTGTTGCCACTGTCACGCACAGCAACAAATCGACACGCGATATATACCGAATTATATATAGATGCATATATGGTCTGTATATATTCGATATACATACATACACATGTAGGATAGATGCAACAAACATACAATAGAAAAAGAGAAAGAATGAAATAATCGAAGCAAGATCTTTCGAGGAAAACTTTCACAATTTATTTACCACCGATATTAATTCAAAATATATAATAATAAAAAGATAATTCTTATATGGATAATATATGTATATATAAAAAAGTTACTAGAGGAATTAAAGAAAAATATTTTAACCTAATGTAAAGTACAAAAATATTAATTTAATGACAAAGTTAATAATAATATACAAAATCAAAATCAAAAGAAAATCAATTTAATGAAAAGTTTATAAAGAGAAATGAGAAATATTCGTAACGTGGTATTAAATTTAAAGGGGAGTACTACGTTAGTCATGAGGATGTTTTAGGCGCGAGAATAATTCGTCGATTATTGGTTGGTTATCGGGAGCACGTGACCTACCGTAATCGACGGCATTTCAAACGCGGAACGTGGCAAAGGCAAATTGTCACGCGAGAAGAAAAGTAATAAGAGAGAGAGAGAGAGAGAAAGAGAGAGAAAAAAGAGAGAGATAGGAAGAAAGAAAACAAAGGAGAAAGAGATAAAAAGAGAGAGAGCTTTTTAATTCGTCAGAGACAGAACGACAGGTCGTTTAACGCGTCGTAGATTATTGTCACGTACTCCCACGCACGCTTACATTGACCGTTTCACAGTGTAATCTGGTATACACGCATACACACATAAACACACGCGTGCATATGCATGTTGGTATATATGCGTGTATCGAACGAAACGCACAGCTGTGCGTCGTTGATTCAAAACAATGTAAAAGAAAATGTACGAAGCATGCTTTCGAAAAAAAGATCGATAGCATTGAACAACAAAAAGATACTCTTTTTTTTACGACGACGATGTACGAGCGCATAAAGAACAAGAAAAAAGAAAAAAAGTAACGTAAAGGACAGAAGTGAAATAAAATGAAAGAAATAAAAAAAAATAAAAAAAAAGAAAAAAGGGAAAGAGAGAAATAGACATCGATCAGAAAGCTGAGGAAAAGAAAGCTTCGAACGAGATAGGATTGAACGAGCTGTGTGCTGGTTCGCAGATATTGCACGAATCAAAACAAATCAGGTCCGCGCGTCCGAGGGCGCGAAAAGGCCGCCAATTCGAAAATCGAAACATTAATCATCAAACGCGCATTCTTATAGGTTGTTTATTCTTTTTGTTTCGTTTATTTCATCGAAACTAAATCAAATATTTATACATGCAGATATACGAATACGTATACGCGTATAAAATATGTGTCCATTTATTTCGTATAACGAAACGCGAATAAAATAAATAATAAATAAAATGTGTTCTTACCTTACCATGACCTGACCCAAAAACGAAGCTAACAGCACCGTTGGAAGTACAATTTGATCGTAGTTGAAATATATCGTCGAGTCCGTAAGAATAGGAATAATATGAATAAAAATAATATTGCCGGCACGCACTTTTACACCTCGTAATAGTGTTCTTAGTAGCTTGCTAAGGAATGCCTTTTGGATCGTCCGTTTTGCCTTCGACCGGGCCTTCTCCTTTGCTTCTTCTTCTTCTTCTTCTTTCTCCTTCTTCTTCTTCTCCTTCTCTTCGTCGTCGTCTTCTTCTTCTTCTTCTTCTTCTTCTACTTCGTCTCGACCAATAGGAGTCTCCAGCTTCACGATACTTCTCCTTTACTTAGCTGAGATTGTATTTTAACGATTAACAACAACAACCACGACGACGACGACGATAAGGATGACTAAACTATGTTGTAAAATAATTCAGTTTAAATAAAATAATTTTCTTCTTTTTGTTGTTCCTCTCTTAATATTTCTCTATGTAGATTTGTATAAATATTATATTATCCTTTAAAAACAATTATTTGTTCACACACCATAGTATCACATTTGACACACCGATAAACGTCGACTACAACAATAACAACGACGACGATGACGACAACGACAACGACAACGACAACGATGACGATGACGATGACGATGACGATGACGATGACGACGACGACGACGACGACGACGACGACGACGAGGACAAGGACGACGACGACGACGACGACGACGACGACGACGACGTCGACGACGATGAAAACGACGACGATGAAACGTAAGAATACGAAGTGCAAGTAAATGCAATAATAAATATTTACTCGGTTATATACCTGCAGAAAGATATCCTCGAATAAGACACACTTAGTTAGAGGAAAAATATACGCAGAGCGCGCGCCGACAACGACTGGCAGCTGTCACTCGCAGTTTGCCCGTGAAAACGTCGTCCCGCGAACTGTTCCGGCGAATCCTCGGCGTTACCGAGAGCGAGAGACAGAGAGACCAACTCAACGCTGAGAGCGAGCGAGAAAACGATACTGATAGGGAGGGAGAGAGAGAAAGACTGAGCGAGCGCGCTTGCCTCAGAGCGAACAAAAGAGAGGGAGAAAAAGCTTTGGAGAAGGAGAGATATATATACGTGTGTATATACGTATATGTACACACGTTTCATACCTGTATACATATATATATATATATATATATATAGATGGAGAAAAGTAAGAAAGATAGAAGGAAAGAGATATATAGATGAATTCTGTAAGAGCGAGAGAGAGAGAGAGAGAAACAGGCACATATGCACACCAGGGGGCACCGCGATGGCGACGGCGGCAGTAATGGTGGTGGTGGTGGTGGTGGTGGAGTTGGTGGTGGTGGTGGTGGTAGCAGTGGCGGCGGCGGCAACGGTGGACGTCGTTTCGTTGCGGACGGTGGCGCAAACCGATTAAGCGATTTTCTTTTGGACTACGATTCTTTTCTTTTCTCGTCGTCGTCGTCGTCGGCGTTTTCTTTGCGTCGTCGTCGTCGTCGTCGTCGTCGTCCTCGTCTTCGTCGCGTAGTTTTTCTCTCTTTTTCTTTCTATCTTTGTCTTTCTCTTTTCCCCTATTTCTATCTCTCTTTCTCTCTTTCTATTTTTCTCTTCCTACTCAGTCAATTTTCCACTTCTCCCGCGCCGCCTTTCGCCGGCTACGATACGCGCTGAACGCGCCCCTGAACGGAAACCAGGCTTCTACCACCCCCTCCCCCACCAACAGTACCACCGTTACCTACCGAGATACATCCCTTCCGCCTTTATGTCGCTTCTAACTCCCCGTACCAGGAACGTATCTAGTAACCTACCGTCGCGCCACTTCACTGAAAACTAACCTTTCTTTTTATTTTCCCTTTTTCGTTTTTCTTTTCTTTTTGTCTATATATTATTTGATTTTTGATTTTCTTTATTTTCTTTTTGTATTATTGGTATTATTGTTTCTTAGTTTTCGTTTATTATGATTCTCATCGGATGTTTTTACTTTATCCAATTTTGAATTTCGTATCATCGTTCTAGGAACTTATCGATCGGTAATTATTCAAACTCGCGCCTTTACCGATTGGGGCTTGAATTCAATTTCCTGGATTTGAATTTTTCTTACAGTTTTAGATTTAATTATTTTTCTTATGTTGAAATAGAGATTTTCTCAGTGTCGGTAAAAAAGTTTATGAATATACTTATATATACATTAAAGGTGATAAAGAAAATTTATTATTGATGAAAATATCATATTTTTTTTTTCTAACTTTCTTAGATACTTTTCATGAAATAAAAGTAAAAATATTCATATAATTTCTTTCCCTATCTAATCCCATTTAATACAATGTAATCAATTCTATAGATAAAATTTGTACAAATATACGTCTCTCTTTTATTCAACATAGTTCAAACAATTGTATATATGATCGATTAAATTCTATTACATTTTTTATAAAATTTTGTGTTAAAAAACAAAAATGATTAAACAATTTGAATTGTTTCGTAAATAATAAAAAAAATATATTTAAGGACGACTTTATAAGATTTACGTTGAGAAAGGAAAACTGTAGGTAATAAAATAGGAGTGTACGGTCCTGGAGCAGTTGGACATTCTCTTTGCCCTACTATTCGCATTTTCGTTGCGCAGAAGACTAATTTCAATTCTCTGCGCCGCGTCTCCCCGTAAGGGACTCACCATTTCCGTGCGTCCCGGCCGCCCGCGCGCAGAGACTTGTCGATCGTTACCGCGCAGTACTACGGCCATTGTGTTGAAAGAACCCACGACGCTCGGATAGTGAATGCTGAGGACCGGGGACGCGTAGTTTTTCCAAGTTTTTCCTCCTGTGATATTTAGATTGTGCCAATATAGGTGAGTCCATATTAATCGCATCTACTTTTAGTAAAACTTTAATATACATAATTGGATATTATTATATTTATCATTATCACCCTAAAATTATATAGTTTTAAAAAAAGAGAAAAAAGAAAATAGAAAAATATAACGGAAGAAGAAAGGAAGAGGTCATTTTTAAGGTTATTTTCTAAATATACGTTAGAGTTAGCTTTTATGGTGAAAATTGGATCTTTGTTCCGCCATGACGATTTCGATCTCGTTCAAATTTTTTATCGACTTTTTCTAATAATCTTTTCCAGAAGATTTCATTCAATTTTATTCCCTTAAATATGTTTTCATTGAGAAATTATCTGAGAAAATAAAAAGATCGTTTCGAAGGACGTTTGAAATAGATAATAACAATTATGCATTCGTGTCATTAAATTAAGATTAGGAAGGATCCGATTTTCCGGCACGTTTTACGGAGTTTTCGCCATTTTGTCGTGAACCATTCTACATTGTCGGCCATTACGTACGTGTGTCCCAGGACCTGATTCAGGGCCGGACACGATTTTCTTTATAGATGTTCATATGTTATTCACTTTTTATTAGCCATTACAATTTTTACCGGTATGATATATGCATATGTATATATACATATACATATATATATATATATCTTTCTATCTCTCTCACTTCTTATCCTTGAGAAACATAGCTAACGACCTTTGCATGTTTGGTTATTTCATTTGTTATCTTTCTAACTGTCGTTTACGATGACAACATTCAAATCAACTATATAACATCACTAAATTGTATTTTATTTCCCATTTAAAGTAAGGAAAATAACCAAATAACTTTCCTTATCGATTGTAAGTATGTACGTAAGTTACAATGTAATCAAAGTAATACGTTAGCGTCTATACACGTATAGACACGTATAGTCGTATACAGTATTTTCAAGTAACGAACGTTATTCTTTCAAATGATTGTGCTGCTTAGATGACAATGTCGAAAAAGAAAACAAGAAAGAAAGCTGATATAAGCACATGTTGTCCAATTTTTGTATAGAATTAACAACAATATAATTTAATTAAAAATATATTTATCAGTTATAAAAATAGGTCAAATGTTATTGATGGTCGATGTTTGATTCTAACGAATTTTTTACGAATTCTAACAAACGTATTACTTTTATGTAATTAAAAGAAAAACAATTGTATATATAGTTACATATATAGTTATTTGGGAATGAACCTGTAAGAGATCGTAGCGTCCATAGGGAAAAAACAAAAAAAGGGACCATAAAGTTCGCGTCGATCTCATAGTAACTTTTTCTTTTTCATTTCTCTAGGTTTGTTTCCTTTTTTCTTTGGGAGAAGTTAAAGCGCATGCTCTAGAAGGTTTCCTCTTCCCTCGTCTCTTTCACATATCCCCTCGTAGAGACCGTTCGTTCGTTTGTTCACCTCCCACCATTAAATTTCTAGTTGAAAAGAGAGAGAGACGGTGAGTGAGTGAGTGAGTGAGTAAGTGAGTGAGTGAGTGAGTAAAAGTATAAGAGATAGAGCGAACAAGCTAGAGACGGAAAATATGAGACTTGCGCTCTCTGACGGTCGTCGCGAAAGTGACCGAGCAACCGTGTGCCGCGCCATTGTTGAAAAGGGCAGCGCTGGAGACGCACGCCGATTCTCGGACGTCCGTGAAAGGAGTAGTTTTTTTTTCTCTCTCTCCACTTTTCACCGATACCCCCCGATTGCTGTGATATTAGATTCATTTTTTATACACACCCTATATTAGGTGAGTGGTAATCAATACAAACAAAACTATAAAACATCTATCTAATAACAACTTTCTACGAGACTCGGTGGTGATAATCTAATCGAATCGAATATACATAAATACATATACACATATATGTATCGAACACGTTTATCGTATTTATATAAATAGTATATTTATGTTAATAATAGTCGCGGTTAGATGAAAATTACGGAAAATTCACGAAAGGCCGGCTCTGACATGGCGCGGGCGTTTCCCCTTCACCTTCGTCGTTCACTTAACCACACTACTACTATTACCAATCAAACTATTATAAAGGTTATATCTAAGAGAGAAATCGTGTTACGTGTAAATAAGTTTCGATAAACATTCAACGTTCGTTCCTTAGTGATGAAGAAATTGGGAGAAGGAAAAGAAGTATTACATTTGAAAGTACACGTTAACGATTTGCGCTTTTATTACGAGCTTTTTGCCCATCGCCATTTTGTCCGGGCGCTAGTTCGCCGTCGGCCATATTGCCATCCACGTCTCGTCACGTCTTCTCTCTCACTCCTCATTCCTTCTCATTCTTATTCTTATTCTCTTCATTTTTTTCCACTCTTATACATACACACATATGCACATATACTTATACGTATGATTATGTGTTCCTTGTTTTTCTTTTCTTCTACAAACTTATATTTTTTATCTCGCCTATCCTTTACTTATTTCAATTCTATTATTAAGTGTGCATTAACGTCACGTAAAGTGTAATGTATACATGTATGTATTTTTATACGTGTCTCTATTAGGAATGAGTAATTGTGTGAAATAGTCTAGCGAAGGTATATTAATTGTCAACAATTCGTTGTTTTCCTTTAACGCACGTTGCACCGCTGGGGCGCCGTCATGACGTAACGCAACTCTGGTAGTAGATAACAATATAAATAGATTACGTAATCAGACTGTCCATCGTAGTCGTTGGTATTAACACTCCTCTCTTTTTCACCTCCTTGTGCCTCGTCGTCGTAATTGTGAAGAAGTGTCGTTGCGTGGGGTGTAACATCTTTCTTTTGGGTTCGTATATTTCGTTTGTATGATTTTATTAACGTATATATCATCTGTCTTTTTTCCACCTCTACTTTCTTTTATCCCCACTACCATTACCACCTCCTTTACCTCGCAGTTCTACGTCCGTACACCACCCCTCTCATCTCGTACGGATTACCCGTGTTTCTCGTCTCTCTGCGCATGTGAGAAGTGAGGGCAGGATCGATTTGCCGCTTTATTGCGCGTCTCTCTGATGTAAATCCCGGTGACGTAAATCAGCTTGTTCTCTCGTCTCGTCTCGTCTCGTCTCGTTTCGTCTCTTCTCGTCTAGTCCCGTCTCGTTTCGTTTCGTTTCGTCTCGTCTCGTCTCGTCTCGTTTCGTTTCGTTGCGCCACGATTCAACACACTTGCGCCTGTTTTTCTTCTCCCTCTCCTTTTTTCTCTTTCTATCCTCCTCTTCTTCCTTCTACCATGTTTTTTATTCTCTACTTCAAACACTCCCTCTCTATCTCTCTCTTTCTATCTCTGTCTGTCTCTCTTTATCTTCACTATACTTTTCATTAAACTCAAGCCCTGAGGCGCCATGGCAACTCCACGTCTATTATCAATCTGTGTTAGTTCGTCGTTTGCGAATTTGCTGATTATATCGAAAGATTCTTCGGATAACCTATAAAATATTAAGGTTAGATTACAACTTCATTTTTTCATTTTCACATACTTTTGATAAAACATGTTATCAACTACATTCATCCATACACATATATACGAACACATTCTAACAAATCCTCTCTTTTCTTCGCTTGTTCTTTTATCGAGGTCGTTAAAATTTTTCTAAGATAAAATAAATTCTTTTTTTGTGGGGCCTAAAGAATAAAGTAAACGCCCCTGGGTCCCAGGGGTCCTCGAGACAGCGCAAAAGTCGTGCGCAGAAGTTGACTTTCTTAAGTGCGCATGCGCGGTGCTTGTGCGTCCTCTCCTGCATCATCCCCACTACCCACCAAGTTGCACGGTTATACCGTTACCCAGAGGGACACGCACAAAGAAAAAGGCCCAGGAGAGATAGACCGTTCGGAAGAGCGACGCGCGCTTGCATCATACCGGCCATTTTGGAAGCTTCGGTGCTTCGTTCCGGAGCTTTCGATTACTCTGCCGCGCGCCTATTCTTCTCTGTCTCTCTATTTGTCTGACTATCTGACTCTCTTTAGTGTTCCAACCGGAAACGGCGAGGGAGACAATACAAGAAAAAGCAACACGCAAATAAGAAAGATAGAAATAGGGATTGAAAGATAGAAATATACAGACAAATAGAAAAAACGTGCTGCCGTAGTGCGTTGTCGTGTGTCGGCTCGATGTACGATTTAATTATTAAACGTGGAAAGTATAGATAGTATCGGGCGTGTTCGTGAATAATAATTACTGTCGTCTTCCATCATCAGTTTAATTAACGAGTAAATTATTTTAACACCTCTATTTATATATTTATATATATTTATTACTATCATATCATATTATTATTAGCGTGAACATAATTATAAAATATTTTTGAAGATAAATCAATAGACTTGTTCGTTCATGGGTGTGCTTTCAATTTAATTTCACAGAAACGAGGAAACGATACCAGAGAAGATGGATGATGACCAGCAGTTCTGCCTTAAATGGAACAATCATCAGAGCACATTGATACAAAATTTCGACACGCTTTTAGAGAGTGGGACGCTGGTCGACTGCACGTTGGCAGCGGAGGGGAAATACCTAAAGGCCCACAGGGTAGTCCTCTCCGCGTGCAGTCCATATTTTGAGGTAAGTTTTATTCATATACATTTTCACAATCTCATCCTTTTCCATCCTTTTACATAATCCAATAATTTTCTCATAAACAAGATTTTTCCGACGCCCAACACAATAAAAAACTGTACACACATGTATCTTGCGATTGCGTGAATTATTTTGGTAATATACTTAATTCATACTTTTTTTTGTTTGTTTCTTTTTTTATCTCATTTAATAAAATAACATTGTTCATCTTAATTACCGAATTAAGTTATTGCAGATAAATCCAAATTGTTCGCTATCTTATTTTCTGATTTAATGTCTCGCTAATTAATTCAAAATGTTGATTTAATATATTTGTTGAAATATAATTCTTAATATTTTATCTATTACTACTCTCTTTCTCTCTCTCTCTCTCTCTCTCTCTTTCTCACGTTCACTCAGTGCAGAGTCAGATCAATACCAAATACATAGGTGAGAGAGGGAGAAGAGAACGGAAGGGGTTTGTCTGGTGGCTCATAGGGGAAAGGGAGTTGTGTTAAAACAAGATGGCCGCCCTCTGCTGTACTTGTTCATCATTCTCTCCGTCTCTCTCTTTCTGGGTGGGAGAGAGAGTGAGAGAATGAGTAGCAAGAGCCAGACATGAACCCCCTCTCTATCCCCTACCCCCATACTCTTGATCAATACAGAGAAAGCAAAATGGCTGCTTTCCAGGGCACTTCCCTGGGATTTTACCCTGAACTCCACTACCGACGGTTGGGGAGGGGGTGGCGAGGAGGAGGTTTTTAAGAGGTAGCAAGATATGTGTGTGTGTGTTTCATATTGATTGAAATTCAAGTCGATTTAAATCGAGTACCACCGGGTAGTATTACTTATTAATCAATTTGATATTACAGCATTATTTCTTATTGGACTGGTTTCATTTGGATTAACTTTTTATTTCATATACACATTTTACTTTTACTTTTTCTTTTTTTCTTTTTCTTTTTCTTTTTATTAAGCTTAATTTGTTCTCATAAACAAGATTACGTAGGATTTTATTGAATTGTTTTCTATTGGAGAAAGTTCGTAGGCATTTGTTTTTTTTTATTTTTAGTTTCTGCTTTTTCATTTTAACTTAAATTACGGTTTTGAAATTGAATTTAAATGATCTCAGAAAATGGTTATTAATTTGTAATATCATTTGGAAACATTAAGTTCAATTTGTACAAGTTTCACTTACGTTATGTAATGATTAGGTCATAATGAGTTAATGCATACACACGTTTATCTTATATTGAGTGTTGTATAAATTGTAAATATGATAATGAGGAATAAATTGATATGATTTCAGGGCCTTCTCAGCGAGCACTACGATAAGCACCCTGTATTCATACTCAAAGATGTAAAATTTAAAGAATTGAAGGCAATGATTGATTATATGTACAGGGGAGAAGTTAATATCTCCCAAGACCAACTAACGGCACTCCTTAAGGCTGCCGAGTCATTACAAATTAAGGGCCTTTCGGAAAGTAAAACGGGTGGTAGTAATGGTAACAATAAATCAGTTTCGAGGGTATCTAAAGTTGCTCCACAACCAAGGTCATCGCCTTTAAATATTTCCTACGCGTCTGCCGGTCTCACCATAGAAAGGAACAGAGTTCCTAGACAGGCAAGTTCGATAGGAGATTTGCCAGAAGACTCGCACAGTCCTCAAATACCTAAGGAACATTCTTCGAGGTAAGAAACACAATCTTACCTGATATTATTTATTTATTTTCAATCATTTTTTTTTAAACACCAAACCTACTAAGCATTAATATAATATAATCAGTTGATTTAACAGCAACTTCTGTTTATTATTTCTTTTAATATCTAACTTATCTCTAAGGTATTATTTATAACGGATTTTAAATTTAAATTATATCTTTTGACGATTAAATGCAATTGCATTGTTTAATAATAATCAATATTATTAGCAAGTCAGTCGAGATTAAAAGAAAATTCAGAGTTAAAACCATGAATGCATAGGTATTCATTATAAAAATGTAATTCGCATACTGGTATGTTTGGTGTTAATATAATTTCTTAGAAAAATATAGTCTTAAATAATTATATTAATAATAATAATAATAATAATAATAATAACAAAATAACGCTAATAAATGGCGTATAGCAAAGCAATTTTGTGTTTAATTGAAATATATTTAATTACAACAGCAGGGAAGGTTCGCAAAGTCCAACATCAAAGAAAAGAAGAAAACTTAGAAGAAGAAGCGCAGGTGAAGATACTTCTGTAGAAAATCATGAAGCATCGAACTCAAGCGATATACCTCAACAAATGGGCGTGCCGGCACTTGCGATAGCACCTGTCGCGGACGAAAAAACGAATGCGGATCCTACGGACTCTCTCGGCAGGTCAGCTTTAATGACACAGTTGACGAAACCTGCCGACGAGATGTTGCAGGTTAGAACTTCAAATTTTTGTAATATTTTTCTTTTATTTTTGTTAATCTTCATTTCTGAATTAAGTACAGAATAGAGAACCAAAGATGTTCCCCCTATTAGTAGTAGCAGAGGTCTAATGTGCCATTCCTATAAGAGTAAATTTGAAACTTATTAAGTTTTTATGTTGGTAACTTTATTGAATTATTAGATCGTTGACTATATTTATTGGCACAATAAATGAAAGGAAGTATTACAAGTCGTAAAGGTATTTTTAAATGAACAAAAAACGATGCTAATTAATAATTAAGCTTCTTTTTTTTTGTAATGCAGTTTAAAATTATCTTGTATAATGCATTTTCATTTTTAACGAAGTTTGTTTTACGAATTTCATGGATCAGTATTCACATTATCTTGCGATTCAACAAACAGACTCTCTCTATAGGTTTGTGAACTAATGATGATGCTTTCCAAATTATTGGAAAATTTGTATACACACTTATACATATATATAACATACTTTAAATATTTATATCGTTTCTTGAATAATTTTCAATAGCAATAATTTATAAAATGAATATCTCAACGAATTTTAAAATATTGTATGAACAATAATAATAATACGTTTAGCCAAATAATCGAAAAGTAGCAGCAGCGATACGAGGAACTAAAAGTTTATTATGTCTCAACAACACGTGTCATTTCTTCCTGCACCATCGATGCAAATTGTGTTTTAATTAAAAAACGTGCAACGCAAATAAATACTGTAAAAAAGTTTAGTCTCCGGTCGTTTGTGGTTGTTTTTTTTTAGTTTTTCTTTTTTCAAGAGATTATGTTGAATTAAATATAATGAATTCGATTATAAAATAAAAATCTATGATCAATATTGATTCCTATTCTGTACAGATTCAATACGCATATATAATATTATTATAAATAGTTTATATTTTTTCTTTTGTTTTCTCGCCAACGTTATAATGGAACTTGAATCACATTAAATATTCATTTTCTTTCGCTCGTTGGTAAATGAAACTTCGTATTATATCCTTCTGCTTGTTGGCCTTAATTTAAATGCTCTTGCAGACGGGAAACGATACGAAACACGATATTCTCATAATAAATTTCTCTAACGTTTCTTTTTCAATTCTCTTCAGTTTGTAATCAATTTTAATATCTCGATATAAACATATATTATATGAATTAACATCGAATTATAATTAATCTTTAGATGCCTCTCGAAAATCCTGAACCGAGCGATAATCTCATTGAGCCAAAGTCCGAGTATTTGGAGGACCAGGAAGAAAGTGTCGAAGACTTGACGCTAGACGATGACATGAATGATTTAAATGAAATTGAACAAGACACGAACAGAGCAGGACCTTCCCATGACACGTCCCAACATCCTGGTAAGCAATAAGAAACAATAATTCATTTATCAATTTATTCATTCATTAATATTTTTTAGTTCGTTATATTATTCTCGTTTACCTTGATAATCAAAATCATCCCTCCTATCCTAGTTTTTAATTTAAATTACCAAATGCATGCGAATATATTAATCTTTACTCCCACCGAAAAGAACAAAAAAAAATAGAACATTAAAGAAGCGGTAATAATAATAATAACAATAGTAACAATAATAATAACAACCACAACAACATTAATAACAATTATAATAAATAAATTAGCATAGATTTTTACATAAATAAATTATATATATATATATTATATATTATATTCGGTGGACGGTTGAAATGTTAAAAAAGAATGTGTTTACAAAAACACACGAGGGTCTCTCTCTCTCACATAGAACAGGGTTACACTTGTTAAAATAAACAAAACATATACATATACATTTTTATATATCTATATATATATTATTATCAGCGAATCTTCTATCCAAAAAGAAAAAAAAGTATTCTTGGATAGAAGGAGAGCTTATTTTTCACCACGGATTAGAATTCTAAGTTCCCAGTTAGAATTCTTAACTAGGGTGTTTGCGTAAGACGATCTTCAGAATGTTTAGGATTTTGGGAATTTTCATTCTTCCTCTTTTTATATATATATCTCTCTCTCACCCTCTTTTTATCTTTTTCTGTAACGACGAAGACGACGACGATGATGATGAGATGATGATGATGATGATCATGATGGTGACGTTTAAATCATCATCATCATCATCAATATCCTCAATTGTCATCACGATAGGGCTATCAAAAAATGATACATATCTATATATTATAATATTGAATTGATTTTGGTGTCGCGGTGTTGTTCCTTTCGTTATGTTTTGGTAATACCATTTTTGAAAAATAAAAAATGAAAAAACCAATTACTACAATCGCGGGTTTAAAAATTAGCCGACACACTAGCTTGGGTTTCCTCGTTGCAGGTGGGGGGGCGGGAGCGGTATCGCGGTCTCGAGGGTCGAGAGGGAATGTAGGTGTTGGTGGTGGTGTTGGTGTTGGTCTCGTGTTGGTCGATGGTGGTAACGTTGGCGAAGTTGTTGTTGGTGGTGTTGACGAGTGTATTGGTAGTGGTGGTGATGGTAGTGTCGTCGTTGGTGGTGGTGGTGGTGGTGGTGGTGTTGGTAGTGCCGGTGCCACCATATGGGCGTCGCATTTCCTCGATTGTAAAAAAGTGCCGAATACTACGATGACGAGGACGACTACTACGACGACGACTACGACGACAACGAGACGTCCTAGACCGGAAGTTGACGTAGGTGCATTACTTAAATCTCTGGCTAACAAACAGGGAAGGAAATATAGTTTAGATTCGGTTAAAATGTCATTGGAAGCTATATTGCAACAGGGCGTTAGCACCACCCAAGCATCAGAGATGTATGGTATCAATCGGTCGACCCTGCAATTTTATTTGAAAAAATTGAACGTCGTCAGGAGAAGATGGAGACAACAGCCTAACAGCTTGGTCCAGCCTAGACACTCTTAGTGCGTCCTCGTTTTATCTTTCTCTCTTTCTGTGTTGTGTCATTTTAGGGCTTGCATTATTATTGTATTTATTTTTCTTTTTTCTTTTTTTAGGGGGAGGGTTATATGATGGGGTGTGGTTGAGGTATCATCGTGCGCGTGCGTTTGCAACTTCCGTTAATATGGAATGCATATATATATATATATATACAATACGTTCCGTCAAAATCCTAATTCAATATGGGGAATGATGATTATTATTATTATATTGTTAAATTGGATCATATGATCAATGGGATAAGAGTTTCTCTTATTTTTTGTTTATTATTATTTCTATTTGTTAACGCGGTACGCGAGCGTGTTTTATGGTTTATGGTGTATGTTTAGACTTGTAGGGGATTGTTAAGGGAAATAGAAAAAAAGAAAAAAGCAAAAAAAAAAAAAAATAATAATAATAATAATAATAATAATAATAATAATAATAATAGGCGAGTGGACATGTTCGATGTGTACTACTTTCTATAATCTCTTTCTCTTTCTCTATCTCTCTTTCTCAAATTTCTAATATTCTTTTTTATTTTTTAATTGTTATTAAATGATGCGTGATCTAGATATAAAACGATAATACGAATTAATTATCTGTGATTATTATCATTTATTCGTTTACAGTAATCTTAATAATGTGTTGTTAATTACGCTTATCGATTTGAATTTCTTTTTCTCTTAATTTATTTATATTTTTTCCTATTTCTATCTATCTATCTCTCTCTTTCTCTATTTCCATAATTGTCGATATATACATACATATATTATATATATATAAAATATTTCACATTTAACAGCTAGGCTGTGTATAAAATGCATTTGAGCATTGTAATTATTAAAAAAGCGTCCGAGAATATAATAATAATAATAATAACAATAACAATAATAATAATATATTTGCTGTAAAATAATATACGAGATAAATTGTGCATTATGTGCCATGCACCATGTATGTGTGTGTGTGTGTATGCGTGTACGAATGATGGTGTTTGTTTAATGCGAGTATTTTAATCCTTTCCGTTCAAAGTTCGTGAATCTTTTTGTATGCTGTGTTTTCAATTCTTTTTGTCATATCTTTGACACGTATTATTTCTATGAATGTACAGTTTCAAATGAAATTAACATTAAAAATACGAACAATAAACATATATCAAATTTTCTTCAATTCATTGCAAATAATTTAAACTAATCGTTTAAATTGTGAAAACCTAATGGCAATGGCAACTTGTCAGGCCAAGGAGAGGGGGGGGATATTCTCGAATATTAAACAACCATTATTTTTTTATCAACCTAATTCGATCAAAAACTATAACAAATTTATAGTGCGTTATGAGTCACTGAAGTGATAGAACGATTAATATTTTTTTTTTTTTTTGATAGGGTGGGTGAGGGGAGAGATTAAATATTTATTAATATTAATTTGAAAGTAATACAATTTGTTAGTTATTAAAAAAAAAAAAAAAGCAGAAGAAATTAAAAAGATGGGCCAACATAACTTAGTTGCAATTTATAAATATTTTAGTGGTCCTGTTGAAAGAAGATTTTCGACAACCGCGAGATCGAGCTTCGACGTCGATCGGTAATAACTATGATGAAATTCGTTTAAATGGAAAACTACATGAGCTTGTGACAGGAACTAAAAAGGATTGTAAGGTTTGTTCTTGCCGAAACAAACCAGGCGGAAGACACGAAACAACATATTATTGCGATACTTGTCCGGATAAACCGAGGATGCATCTTGGCAAATGTTTCTTAAATTATCATACGAAAAGGAATTACAAAAATTAATCCTACGCAAAGTTTTTAACATGTAAATTACATATAAATAATATATAAATAATATATATATACACACGCTAAAAGAAAATATAATGTTCTCTTGTAAATTCATTTGTTTCATAAGAAAAATTCATTTTGTGTTGATTGTGTTTGCGGTGTTACCTGTATGACACCTGTAATTATACATACCTGTATACGTTCGTCACGTATGCGGAAAATAATCTCGAGTTGTGTTCATTTGTTTGACTGTAAAAAAAACAAAGTTCGATGCAAAGGGTTATTTATAATGTAAATTAGAAGGATAAATACATTTATGTAGGGGAGGGGGTGATTATTTGTAATCAAAGTTAGGATACAGTTAACGTTGGGTTAATCTAATCATTAGGGTAGTATATAGAAAGGGTTTTTAATCCCTTGCGCTTTATAACGATGTGTCCTACTCGTCGTAGCAAATCTTATGAATTAAGTTAACATAAAAAAGTGCACAGTTCTGTGCATTAAATGCATAATGCACAAGGAGTTAATTGATTCGTAATTTAGAAAACAAATAAAATGAAGTATCAATAATAAAATGACATATGGAATATTTGCTTGACGTTAGAATAATAATATTAATAATATTAATAATAATAATAATAATAATAATAATAATAATAAATGAAGATTGTATGAAATTCAAGATTGGAAAAACATCGTTGAAGAAACACAACCTTTTGGACCACGATGGAAATTATTGATAATCACCAACACAACCTATGTTACAAAACAAATATATAATTTATTTAATTGATATTATTTTGTAATCGATCAAGAGATTAATTGGTTAATCATCCAACGCAACAACGGATCATCATCGCAACATTATTACGATAAAGAAGATATTGATTGGGAAATGATCACCATAATTGGGATATCTCACAAACGAAATGGAATGAAATTATAATAATCCTGCTTGATTTTTATATCAATCAACTGAAGAAGAAAGAGAAACCAAATACGAGAAAGGTGGTTGGTGGTGGTGTGGGTGTCGTCGTCGTCCATTGCAGCAGCACCGAAGAAACCTTGGTGTTAAATATTTCTGATCAATTTGAAAAATATCGAAGAGAGAAGAAAATAATACTAAATGTAATAATAATTATATTCAATTACTGGGGTATATGATATATCTAAAATTTGTCTTTTACAAAGAGAAACCTAACAGTGGGCAATCTTCTTTTTCTCTCTTTTCTTTTCGAACGAATGAAAATATTCCGTACGAAAGAAAAATAATAAAATATAAGGAGAGAAGAAACAACGGATAAGATAAAAAAAGGCAATTCGATGCAGAGAGAAAATAAGAAAAATAAAAACAAAACAATGAAGAAAAAATCTGCTATTTACTACTACTATTATTGCAACTACTACTACTACTACTACTACTACACAACACACCAATCATCTTTCTGGTCAGATTGAGTGCGTACAAAATCAACCCCTCTACGAACGACACTGAAATGATACAGGAAGAGTCAGGTGGATTTTCGATCTTCTACTTCTTCTTCTTCCTTTTTGTTTTTCTGTTTTTTTCAAAACGCCTCTGTCAGAGAATTATTTGCTTATATGTTCCAAGGTTTTACAAGAAGAATAATGCCAATCGCGACAATACAAAGAATATTGGAAGCCCGGTTGTGCATAAAGGATACAAATGAAGAAATTCCAACCCCGATTGAAACGAGAGTTCTTCATCGATCGTCTAAAAAAGAAAGAAGAAAAATTAAAGTTCATAGTTTCTGGTGCTGACAATTTTTACTTTATTATATAACGTCAATGTTATATCATTCGGACCTGAACTATACCAAAAAAAGAAAAATAATATTTTTAAACTATAAAAAGAAAAAAGTAAAAAAAAAACAAATCGTCACTTATTTCTAACACGCGTAAAATTAAACCACGTTGTTTGATTTCAATTGTTTCAATAAGATTCATTAATTAGTAGCATGGTGGGGGTAAGATTCCTTATATGTGGGTTGGTGGGTACTTCGTACACTGAAAGGGTACGTTTAAAGAGGGGTGGGGTGATCTATGAATGGACGACCCTTAAAGGGATACTTCGTATCTTCAAATACCATCTTTGGTATGAACCTTATATGAGGTATGAACTTATGAGTCACCATAACGAAAGAGTTAAAGGCTGTACACATACATATTTTTTTTTACATTACATTACACGAATAGCAACTATTTATTTCTTTTTTTTCTTTTTAAATCTTTGATTATGAATTTTTATTTTCGATTAAAATAAAAATACATTAATCAAAGTGTAGATTGGGATCGTTTCGTTAATATCTAAGTTCGAATGTGTTTCTTAACACTTAAAAAACCAATTTGGCTTACAAATTTTTATCGTAGGGATCGGAAAGGATTAAATAATTAACTCGCATAAGTGAGAGAACGATTGCGTCAAATATTTGCGTTTTATTATTTGTCGTCGTCGTGGTGGTTGGTGGGTGGTGGTAGTGATGGTGATTGTGTCCTCCTAGTCGTCATTATTGTTTCTTGTCGTATTGTTGTGTTGCGAATGATCGAAAATTGTCAAGATAAAATATAGGAATAAGAATTCGAACGAAGAAAAATTCGTTCATTTTCAAGGGGGTAGGAGAAGGGGAGGAGGGGGTGACGTTTTCGCTGAACGAAGGGGGGGGTCTTCCGTTTTCGCCGAATTGCAACTTCTAAAACTTCAACTTGTTGTTCTTCTCTGCTGCGAAAATAAAACTACAGAGTCGTCGACCCCTCCCCCAGCCCCCCTCGACCCTTTGTTTTAAACTATCGATCAGGGCTGTATTTATTTCGAAGATCTCCCCGCCAAGGTGCAAAAGTAAGCTTTTGCTTTTTTGTTGTTGTTTGACACGTTAAAAATATTATTATTTGTTATATACGATATCTGAAGGAAGAAAAGAAAAAATATAATATTAAAATATATAATTAATAATAATAATTGTTTACACATATCTGTGTTAGATGTCACGCAGTATTCACGTGGAGTTTTATTAACGCAACACTTAACCGTAACGCGACAAATTGACACAGATATTATACCTGATCTTCATCGTTTGGAAATGAAAGAAGGAGATTTGCGTAATATTAGAAGGTACTGCAGGGAGTGTTATAAACAAAATTCATTAAAGTTAGGTTACAAGGTGGCCAAAAATATAACGAAAAAAGTTCTAACTTTATGTAAACAATGTTACAGGAAACCACACCTTTGTTTATCTTGTTTTAATAAATTACATTAATATTTTCAATTATTATATATTGTTTTCCTTAAATAGCGTGAGGTTTTTTTAACTTGTTGATAATAATAATAATAATATTTCTTTTTAACGCTGATAAAAATTATTCGGATATTTATCATGTAATTATTTATTTCTATTCTAAGCGGTTGAATGACGGTTGCGTTCCTCGTATTATATGACACGTTAGAAATGACTAAATGTTTTACGTTATCTGTTTTTTTTTTTCATTTGCGTTGCAATTGTTTTATCAGTATAAACATTACTGACGACCCCCGAGTTATTGTCATATCTGACGGGAATATGTTTTTTTTTTTAAAATTGAAATATAAAAAATATGTATAAAGAAAAACATTTGTATTTTTATTTATTTTTTTTAGTTTATGAATTTGGATAGCGATTAATAGCAATTGTTATAGTAATAATCGATATCACAGTGAAATATTTTGAAGACAATTTATATGCGAAAATGAATTGTTTTTAATTCACAAGTTATTATATTATTATTAATTAATGGTTAACGGTCGTGGTTATTTCTCGATAGAATAAACATTTGTATAATTATACAATATTTAATTGAAGAATGAAAGAAGAAAATATTAATGGGGATTGATGATTGGATTGGATTTAAATCGGCAATTGATGATTGCGGTGGATTTTATTTTTTTTTTTTTTTACAAATAATTAATTTTTTTTTGGAGGGGTGACACTTTATTTTAACCCTTTGCCCTTACATTATCGTTAGAAAATTAACCAATTATGAAAAATTCGCGTTTCGAGAACACACTGGTCAAATTATAAAAATAACAACACGCGTGTCGGATTGGCTATTGAATTTTTTCAACAAATTTGAAAAATACAAATGTTGGAAAACAAAATAATAAAAATGTCTTGGTAAAAAAAAGAAGCAGAAAATTTAGGGTTTGAATTAAAGGGTAGGAGGAGGGAGGGTGGGAGGGGGGTGGTGGTGGTAGGGGTTTGTAATAGGAAGTGTAGGTTTTCGTTTTACGTGCTTTTAAAACTCCTCGTAAGATTTTGTTCGAGAAATTAAAAATAATAGATAAAAATAAAGTAAAAGATAGAATTTTACACTTTGAAAAAAAGAATTTTTTTTTGAAAAAATAATTATTCGCAAAATCATTACTGAAAAATATACCGTTACCAGAATATTATGGACGAGGAGGATTATCGAAAGGAGGTGATTTACCAGTGAGACTGCACGCTCAACATTGGGCACATTTTCCAAAGCATATAGACCCAACGCCATCGAAATCAAGGCCATCAAGAGCCTGTAAAGTTTGTTCCAGACATAAAAAACGTAGCGAAACAACGTGGGAGTGCAAAAGGTGTAAAGTTGCGTTACATGTACCACTATGTTTCGAAAAATTTCATACATTTGAGAATTATTAGTTTCCTCTTATTTTTTTTTCTTACATTAAAACATTAATCGTTTAAAATTAAATATTATTATTCAGAAATTGGAAATAAAATTCTGTTTATTTTTTTTCTTTTTTTTGGTAATAATAGTAATAATAATAATAATAATAATAATAATAATTGACACTCGAAGATTTATAAAACATTTTTTTTCTTGTATATAATTGAATTGTTCGTAAAATTACATGTTTTATTATTTACATGTCGTGTCGTAAAACGTGTATGTGATATTGTTACAACTACGAATATTGAAACCGTTATTATGCTGAATATGCTGTTAATTATGGCACCCACCACATAATCTTAGGGCAAGGGGTTAAAATTATGATTAATTCGTTTTCCTATTCTCTATACGTATTCTTTTTTTATAAATACGAATGTTTTATTAATTATTATTATTATTATTCTTATTCTTATTATTATTATTATAATAGCAGCAAGTTATTTAATTATTTAGTAAAAATAAATACAACAAAAATTACGATCTATTAAGATTTTGTAATGTGTTGCACCTATATAGGGTCTCTAAAAAAAAAAGAAAAATTATAAATAGATACAGTCCTGCATATCTTGTAATAATAATTAATAACCCCTTTTTCATACCGTCTCACCGAATAAAATCGTGCCAATTAATTTTCTTTTTTCCGTCCTCGATTATAAAAATAAAATAAAAAAAGAATAAAGAAAAAGATACTAGATACGATTAAATTAAAATCAACTATAAATAATATAAAAAAGTAATTAATTAGTAATAATAATAATAATAATGATAATATTAATATTAATATTAATAATGGACAATTTAATGATGGATAATTAATGAAATAAAATATATATGTATATATATCAACCTATTGTTCCTATTTCTCGTTGTTATTATTATTATTAATGTTGTTGTTTTTCTATACACACCCACACACACAGATACACACACACGTACACGCGCACAAAATATTTTAATTACTTAATAATCCTAAAAACAACCCCCCAGATTTACTTTTCGTTAAAGGTTGTTTTTCTTCTTTAATTTCTGTTACTTTTAAGCTTTCGTCAAAGTAACGCATAATTTTTCTAACCAATTTAATTCGATGAGTCTCATTTATATCAGTTATTTAACATCACAATTAAATAGTTTGCATTATTATGTATATATTGTGTGTATGTTGAAATAAATTATTACAGTGGCTGATCAGAAAATTTGGAATAATGGAAATTATGATATAATTTATCTAAAAATGATGAATATATTCCAAAATTAAAAAATATGTATAAATTTTTGACTTGAGTGAAATGGTGGTGGTGGTGGGGGTAAGGCCCCACTCTCATACACAATTACCAATACACATATATACGTAATACTCGCAAAATAAAATAACAAAAATAAGATAAGATATTAATTCTTCCTAAACTTGGTAATATTAATCGTGCGATTCTATTTTTTTTTGTTCTTTCTTTCTTTCCACTTTTGTTCTATTTTCGTTTCCCTTTCCGTTTCTTCCCGACCACTCTATTTTTTTTTTTGTTTCTTTTTTTTCGGTCCCCCTCCCCCAATAAATTTATGCTTTTTTTTTCTTTTTTTTCTTTTTTTCTTATAACATTTTTTTCTTTCTTTCCTTTGGTACAAATTAAATCAGCAGGCCTTGCAACATGGCACGTTACTGGTGATCGAAGTAACACAGGTGGTGTCGTCGGTTCCGTAGCAGGTGCTCCAGGGACGACGGACGAAGTCTTCCTCGCAGCTCAGGAGGCCGCACAGGCCCACCGCGACTCACAAGGTAGGCTCATCATCTTCGTTTATTTAATATGTCTGGCCCACCGTAACAATAGGCACTGTGTTCTTTTATGGGATGATTATATTATTTATTATAATCATTCATATTCTCTCTCCCCCACATCTCCCCCCAATTTCATTAACAGTCGGCAAAGTTTTTTTATTTTTATTTTATATTATCATTAACAAAACACTTATGATGATTATTTATTATATTACAAAATTTACAATGATTTATTTATTAATTATGAAAGAATTTAAAAAAAGTATATATGTGTGTATGTATATGTATACATATATATTTCACGTTCTTTTGTTGGCAAGGACGATGATTGGATATTTATTTTTTTTTTATCATTTTTTTTTTATATTTTTTTAAATCAAAAATTTACGAAAATTATTATTTGCCGAATTATATTCTCGACTTTATTTTAATTATTATTATTATTGTTGTTGTTGTTGTTAGAGGTAATATATGTATATATATGTATTACGAAAGATATTTGGATTGGAGGAGAACGTTTGAGATAAATATGAACGTTTTGTTATTATGAAAATCAAATGAAAATTTAATATACCGAGAGTGCCAATTGCGCAGGTTCGCCAGGTTGGTTTTTTTTGTTCGTTTTTAAAAACAAAAAGGGGGAAAATATATATATTTAATTTATATATATATATATTGTTTTTCCCTTTCGCTGTCGGATAACGTGGTACAAACTTAGATTCCGGTAATGTTCAAGAGTAGCACGGTCTCTGAAAAATAAAACAAATAAAATAAATCCAAAAGAGAAGAACAAAAAAAAAGATAAGAAAAATGAAACAAAAAAACGACATACGTATTATATATATATGAGATATGTGACGAACACATTCACACACACACACACACACACACACACATATGAACACATTATATATATATTTATTCAAGGTATGTAATTAAAAAAAAATGTATATATATTTATACATATTTGTTTTTTTTATCAACATACTACAATCCTTTTATATATATGATATACATACACATACACTTACTCATACATGCAACTTTTTATCTAATTTTAATTTTTTTATTTAAAAAAGAAAAATATTTTTAAACGAGCGACGCCACGATGCACCCAATGAAAATGTCGCAACGAATGAAAAATTCTTAATTATACTAATTCTTTCGTTTCTTCTTATTATTATACTTTTATTCTTTCTTTCTTTTACTATATAAATATCTTTTATCTTTTTTGTTTTTCTTAACTATTATTTATATTCCCTTTATTCTGTCTTATTTTTTCTTTTTTTTTCTTGTTATTGCTTTTTCTTATTTTTCTACTTACTTTATTTTCATTCGTTCTCGACATATTTTGTTCGAGTGTAACGCGACGTCGCTTAATTTAGTTTTTCCTCTCTCTCCTTTGATCAAAAGGAACTATAACGAAAGAAGAGAGGAGAGAAAAGGAGGAGAGCAACACACACCCTCTCCTCAGACTCTTTTCAAAATATCAATCCACACATATTGAACGAAGATATAAATACTCCGTTATATATAAATTCAAAAAACAAAAAAGAATTTCAATTAGATTATTACGAATAATTATTACAATCGAATTTTTCATATATTTTTCAAAATAGATTTTTATTTTTCATTTTCTTTTTCTCTTCTACTACTGCTACTATTACTACTACTACTATTTCAGTTTCTTCTTCTTCTTCTTATTCTTATTCTTATTCTCAAAAAAAATATCACGTGATTTAATATAATAAATTAATTAAAATTTTATAAGATTATATTACAAAGGATTAGATAAAATTGAATATAAATTAAATGAAATAATTAATTAAAGTTAGATGATAATATCAAAATAGGGATCCCTCCTCCTAAACGTAATATTTGTTCAATTATTTACCGGTAAATAATGATACTATTAGAAAAGATTAGAAAAATAATTAGGCAAATGGTGAGAAAGTGAGAAATTAATGATACACAACCGAACGATGATAGAAAATATTTTTCTTTCTCACATTATATATATACACGATACACGACTGATGATTTCTAATTTATTGGCGTTTGAAACTCTCTAGATTGGTGTGTGCAATATTTCTATTTGTTAAAACAACGATTATTAATATTATTTCGTTCTAATGCAGGTAATGCAATAGTGTGTGCTGCAATGCAGTTTTTTAATGACTGTTCTCATCTTATTGACGTCATTTATCCAAGAAGTTAATTATAACAGCTGACAAATCAGATATTCTTCTTCTTCTTCTTCTGCTTTTTATTGCTGTTGAAGCTAACAAAAAAAAAGCGAGGCCTATAATCAATCTTGGACTTTCTTTCAGTCCAGGTTATCATAAATTTTCCTGACAATGGTGCAGTTCATCATCAATTTCTGTTTTCAGTAATTTGATATACTTACTGAAACTTACAACTAACAATTGTTCTATTATCGTTCAACGCAACGTAATTTGTGATGGAACTTTTAAACTAAAAATTGATATTCTCGATCAATGAGAAAAATTCCACTGATCGTATATTCTCCCTTAACGAAATAAAGAAACCACATTGGATAATATTTATTGATCTAAATAATAATCACCCTCTCAATGGAAATGGAAAATATTGCACTAGATTAGAATTGCACAATACAATTCTAATCACACACATACGTATCTATTTTTAGATCACACATGTGTGTGTTTGATATAGTGTTATATAAGTGTGGTTGTTACCCATGGATGATTACACAATGAGATTCAATATTTTTTGATGTTGATGACACTCCTTTTAATGGTCATCGAACCGCATCAAAGATTATACCACGTACTATTATTATTATTATCGATTAGGTAACTCTGTTGGT
Source organism: Polistes metricus (assembly GCA_010416925.1). Taxonomy (NCBI): domain Eukaryota; kingdom Metazoa; phylum Arthropoda; class Insecta; order Hymenoptera; family Vespidae; genus Polistes; species Polistes metricus. Next base: position 3,946,621 of record QUOH01000019.1, read on the forward strand.
TGGTCTTTGGCCAATTGGCAACGATGAAATTGATTTTCATACAGGAGTAATACTATACTTCATTTCTGATGTCAGCTAATTCTCTTTTTCCTCTTCTACTTCTTCTTCTTCTTCTTCCTCCTCTTCTTTTTTATTCTTATATTCTGGTTCGTTGCATCTGCCAGTTAACAACAACCACAACAGCTGCATCTTTCAGCAAGCAAGCAAGCAAGCAAGCAAGCAAAAAAGCAGATGATTTAGCATAAAATTTGTGCTAATTCATATAACTTTCTCTCGACCCCACCACCACCCCTCCCCCTTTAATAAAACTTCTCTTATTTGTTCATTCGCAAATAACTGAATTTAATAGGAAACACAATTATCTTCACGTTAATACTTCAAAAATAACCAGAAGATCTTTATTAAACCAAATGTATAATCATTTTGATGATTAAAACGAGACCCCCCCCCATGGGGAGGGGTATTCTTCACATTTATTGATTACAAAAATATTTAATTAAGACACCACCACCACCACCACCACCACTTAATCTTGAGAGTTGAACACCAAATTTTGATTTCCTGTATTTCTTATAGGACACTTATTTTAATAATTGGGCTTGGGGTGGTAGGGGGAGGGAAATTTTGTTTAGCATTGACACGCGAGATATTGTTTTATAGTTTTTCTATTAAAAAAATCAAATGAATTAGTTTATATTTGATCTCAATATATATCAAAAGTAATTAGGGTCAGTAGTTAGATGATTACCCAGTTGAGAACTGAGGTGATCCAACGTGGGAAACAAGGTAATTCAGGAGAGAGAGGAGCGATTTCCTCTGTCAATGCTAGCAATTATGATGCCCGTTAATTATTAACACAGTTTATGGTTCACTCGTCAATAATATATATATAATAAATAAATAAATAAATTAATTAATTAATTAATTAATCAAATAAATTTGTATCTCGAGTTAGATATTTTTTTTTTGTCTATATATAGGATTTACAATGAAAAATTCGTGTAGAATGAATGTGTTGATTATTTATTTAACGATATTTAACATCACTTGATGAATATTATTTATCATTTCCAATTACGAACCTTCCAACTGTTCTTTTTCATTAAAAAGACAAAAAAAGAAGTATTTTTTAATATTCGTATTGGGAAAATGAGATGAGGATGGAGGGGGGTACACGCGTGTAAATGAGTAATTAATTAATTAATTGAAAAAAAAATATATAAACGGACGCGATGCTCGCATTGATGGCGGAGGTCGTTTTTTTCACCGTCAGAGACTTTGTTACCTTGAATGGTTTTTTATTATTATTATTATTATTATTATTATTATTCGATTGGACGACAATGACAATACGACTTGCGTGATGACGGTATTATTATTATTATTATTATTAATAATATTATTACATATATGTTGTTTTAAAAGATCTCATTTGAAAGGATGAATAGAAAAAAATATTAAATAATTAAAAAAAAATAAAAATTGGATCTATCTATCTATAGATCATTTCGTTGAATTCAATTAAATGTTCACAATTCCAATATTTTCATTCGCATTATTTCTCGTAATTAAAAACTTGAAGTTTTAACGAGATTTCTTCTTCTTCTTCTTAGTTTTTTTTTTTTATTGGAATTAGATTTGTTTAAATTTATTTAAAAGAAATTTGTTGTAGTTAAAATATTCTATTCGAATTCAAATTAAATTTTTTCGTTTACAAAGACAGGTTTTTTAATTAACACGTTCACGCCGGGGCAAAAATCTGCGTTTGTGTCTTACCGCGTTACGCTTCGTGGGGCGGGGCAATATCGATGCTAGTTTTAACACGCTTATTGCGGAATTTCAATTATAAAATTTCAAAAACAAATTATCGATCATCTTTTGAACAAAGATCATCACAGAGAAATCGAAGAAGCTAAAATAGAAAAGAGATATCCGTCAAGAAAACGTACACATTATCTACAATCATACAAAGGGCCTGCCAGGAAAACAAGAAAACGATGTAAAGAATGTTACAAACAATTATCAAAAAAACAAAATAGATTATATGCCTCGAGAAAAAGTAAAAAAGTAACGACATATTGTACGCGTTGTAAGGGCCAGCCCACATTATGCTTAGAATGTTTTAAAAAGTTGCATTAATATAAATAAATAATTGTTATCAATTTAAAATATTAAATGTTAACGTTTATAATATTCAAATTTAAAAGTAATGTAATGTTGAGAAAAAATAAAATCATCTTATTTTTTTAATGATGAATTTTCTGAAAACAATTGATGACCCACCGGTGGGTCACCCCGGCGTGAACGTGTTAAAATAATAATGAAAGAGACAGAGTGAATGTGTTGTTTGTATGCGTGCTTCTTTGTACGAGAGAGAAAGATAGAGAACAAATAGAATACATGATACACGTGTTCAGTATACTAAAATAAGTTGATTAATATTATTATTATTATTATTATTATTATTATTATTATAAAATGATTATAATAATGATTAAAAACAATTCGTGCCGTAATTGGATTAGAACCGGATTTTGTGCCACGTTGTTCCCAGCAACAATTTTTCGAGGGGGAGAAAAAAATCAGAGATCGACGATTCTCTTATTTTTTTTTCCTTCATATTTAAATATAAATGTCCGTTTTAAAAGAAAAAAAAAATGATAAGAGACCACGTTTGGGGCAATGGTAAACAAGTTTTTCGAAAGTGTTTTCATCACATTTTCATCAAAATAAAATCAAATTAATCATATTTATAGTATAAATATTATTTAAAGATAATAATTAAAAATTATATTAACGTGGTGTGTGTGTGTCATACACTTTTAACAATAACTTAATTGCCATTGAACCTGGACGAGATATACAAAAAATGAAAAACCCTTTCGGATCCCAGAGAAAAAAAATAGAAAAAGAAACAACAAGAAAAAGATTACCAAAAAAAAAAAAAATACAAAAAAGAGAAGACCCAAAGAAAAAAGTAAAAAGAGAAAAATAATTAAGAGATATTATACACACACTGGTCCCCAACCCTCATTTTTTGCTGTCGTGGGCGTGACTTCTTTTTTGTTCGTTATAATTCTTCTTCTTTTTTTTTTTTTTAATTAATTATTTGTTCATTTATTTATATTACTACTGTTCACACACCCATACGAGAACGAAGTATTTTTTATTTTCCATTTTTTTTTTGTACAAATAATTATTCCAAATCAGTACTAAATTTCTTTCCTGTCTTTCTTTCTTTTCTTTTTTTTTTTGTAAATATTTAAAAATATAAGTAATGGATAAAATTTCTTTTTTTTTTTAATTTTTTTTCCATATATGTATATATAAATATATAAATAGTTCACGTTGGGTAATATTAACAGTAAAACAATGAAAACTTGTAAATATTAGAGATATAAATTGACATGAATAAAATAGAAATGATTAATTAAATAATTAATTAAATAATTAAGTGACGAACAAGAAATGGTCACGTTAAATTTGTCTAATTTGCCTAACCCGTACGATTAATATATAAATCGTGCGAGCAACAACAACCATTATTTGTCTTCCACGAGCAAACGAAATCAATCGTTCAAATAATACGATCCTATCAAAATATATATATCTCTTTTTAAATGTATATATATATATATATATTATATATATTATATATATATATATATAGATACATAGATATATATGTATGTGTACAAGTGCGCGCATACGTGTACAGAAATCACGATGTGTGCTCTTAAAACATAACATATATATGTGTATACATATATGTATTTATATATATATATATTTATATATATGTATATATATATATCTATGTAAAGAAACAAATAATATTTTTTTTTCTCCCCTGTGTCCATATCCGTGTATGCGTATACACTCTCGATAGTTTTTAATTCCATTGCGTTGTGCCATTTTTTGCGTAATTCGTCTTGCATGCCACGCTTTCCTTCGGTAGTGTAATTTACACCTTTTTAACTCTTACGGAAATGCAAGAGTGACGCGTGTTATTATTGTTCATTTATTTATTCACGTGTAATTCTTGTTCTTTTCTATTTTTTTTTTTTAAATTTTAATTATTATCTTATACCTGTGTGTTGTTTATACGTGCACATATATGTACATATCCTGCGTTTATATATGTGTACTTTTTTATATTGCACGCGGGTATAATGGTAAAATAAAAATGTCGAAATAAAAGTGAGATGAATTGAAACAAAAGGATTTATATACGCCCACTCTCGCATCTTCGGCCATTTTTTTTACTAACCCACGTGTACATAACTCGCTTATTTGTTCGTAACGCATAAAACATCAGATATTTGATTATTAACCCGATTACATACCTATATAGCTCTCTTTTATATACATACTTATATTCGCACACACATATATATGTATACGTATTATGTATGGATATATATGTGTGATAATTTATCTCTCTATATATATTTATTTATATATCATTTTATATATATTTATATATAAAGAGAAATATCATATATATACACACACATACTTCGTATATATAAATATGTATGTACACATATATTTATAATACTGTTTCTCCTCTACTTCTCGTTATATATATATGTTATAATTGTATATAATATATATATATATATATATTTTTTTTTTATATTTATATATATTTATATATGATTAAATATATATAAATTACGTTACGAATTTACATATTTATTATTATTATTAAAATATTATTGATTATTATTAAAATATTATTATTATTATTATTATTATTATTATTATTATTATTTTATTATAATTATTATAATTATTATTATTATTATTATTATTATTATTATTATTATTATTATTATTATTATTATCAGTATATTATTCTACTCATGGTATTGTACTTTCTCGTTATTAGACTTTCGTTGTTGTTGTTGTTGTACCATGCCATGTCACGACTTTTTGCTCTTGTAAATTCTTGCTCCCTCTTGTGTCTTTTTCATCCTCCGAGTGTTTAGGAGAGAGAGATGATCGAAAAAGAAGAGAGTTGTTTTTTTTAAACGGATTACAAAATGCATATATATATTTAAAAAAGCAAAAAAACAATACGAACGTACCAAAAAAAAAAGCATTTTCGTGCAAAGTTTATATATCGCGTGGTGTGATTACATACATATTTATATATATATATATATGTATATATATATATATAGAAAAACATATTATAAAAGAAAACCAACGAGGAAAATTCAAATGTCGAGAGGGAAAAAAAAAATTCGCGATTTTCGCGCGGAGTGGGGGAAAAATTTTTGAGCGCGAGCGCGCGGCCACGGTCGAACGATTTTTCAATCGGGGCTTGCTGCCACCACCGCCGCCATTTTCCCTCTCGGTCCGCTGCGCCATTTTCTCTTCCGTCGCGTCGCCACTTTCTCTTTGCTAATTTTTTTTTGTCTTCCTCTTTTCTCATTTCTCTACTCTTTCTCTTTCTTTCTCTCTCTTTCTCTTTCTTTCCTCGCCCGCCGCCCCACCCCCAAACAACTATTGTTTTTGTTTTTCATATTTTCTTGTCGGTTTTTTTTTAATTCAATGAAATAATACGTTCATTGAAGGAAAATTATTATTTCCCTCTCGAGAGAAGAAGACTACACACGGTTTTTGAAATTGTATGTATATATATATATATATGAAAAATATGAAGAAGAAAAGAAGAAGAAAGTTTTTAATGAATGAAGAAAAGTGAAATATAATTAAGAAGAAAAAGGAAGATGGTGGGGGAAGATGACTACGCAACGCCGCTGCCGCGCCGCCATGTTACTTTTTTTTTCTCGAGCATCACGCCTTTTGCGTAGGTGATCGAATTAATTTTTTTTTTCCTTTTTATCAACGCGTCGTGTTATGTGATTATTATTATTGTTTGATTTTTGTGTGTTTGTGTGTTTAATTCTTCGATTCGTTATTTCTTTCTTTTTGTTCGCAGTTGCGCTTTCGTTGGCCATTTTGTCTCGAGAGCGCACGGTTTTTACGAACAATTTGTTTTTAATCTCTTTTAATCTCTCTCTCTCTCTCTCTCTCTCTCTTTCTCTTTCTCTTTCTTTCTTTCTTTCTTTTTTTTTCGGTATTATTTATTTTTATTTTTATTTATTTTTAATCCTAATTTTTATTCTTGTCTTTCTTATTTTAGTTTATTCGGAATTATTTTTGTGGGGATTTTCGATAAGAAGAAGTTTCGAACAACATCAGCTATACACAAGAATTTGTCGTTGTGGTTGGTAAGGAATATTTTTATGGTGAAAAAAAAATCCATGGTAAAGTATAATATGGTGTCAAAGAAAATCATCAAGGTAAATTAGATTGAATTGATTAAAATGGATTGAATTGAACATTTGATGTTTTACGCGCGTTCTGTGTATAATTTTATCGTTAACGACTACTTTTTTTTTTTTTTATTTTTTTATTTTAATATTAATATTATTAATATTATTTTTGTAATACATTTCATACGTGCTTTTAACATAATATCTCTCTCTCTCTTTCTCTCTCTCTCTCTTCTCTTCTTTTTCTTTTAATTCTTTTCAATAAATCATCTATTATTTTATTCGTTCACATCGTTGCATTTGTTTATTGTTATATAATATTATTGCTGCTTTTTTTTTCTTTTTTTTTTTTTTTAAATCATTATTTAATATTTATTTGCTCGGGATTGTTCGTGAAAATTTGATCTGAAAATAAGCCGAGATTTGGATAATTTCGTTTTTAATTTTGCGAATAAGACGTTTTTATCATCTCGTCGATAAAAAGAGGATTTATTTTCAATAGCCATCTCGAGTTAAACACTTCTCGAATGGATCTGTGAGTGCATGAAAGTAAGCACGTACGAATGTATGAGAAATATTTACGAGTGTATGGGTGTATGCGAGCGCGATTGTTGTTGCGAATGAACGATCGAGCGAACGAAATAATTTATTGTTAATATTTTTCTTTCTTTCTCAATTGGTTTTTTTTTTTTAATCTTAATTACAAAAATATGCATCTGAGATATTATGCGTATTACGGATTTTTTTTACGGATTTTTTTTACGAATTTTTACGAGCTTGCCGCAATAATTTTTATTGGGCAAGGCTTTTGTTTATAAAAAAATAACGATGAAACAATATTTTTGTTCTCTTCTCGTTTGACAAAAGTTTTAGTCCGTATTTTTCGGTACTAAAACAAAAAACAACGGTTTCGTTGTTTACGCGTTCGTCGTCACTCTCTCCCCACCCCTCCCCCAACACCAAAAGAAAAAAACGTGTAGTTGAAAGTTGCGAACAAATGTTAACGACTTTTGCGATGCACTTAAAAATATTGAATGAAAAAACAATAGAAAAGGGAAAATCAATATCTTTGAGTGTGACTCGTCATTGGTTCGGTTTAACATTTCTTTTTTCTTTACAACAATTTTACACGTTTTTGTTACGAGTGTTGAAAAGGTTGGAGGAGGAGGAGGATGAGGAGTGGGGGCAAAAGTGATGAATAAGTGGGAATATATAAAAGAAAAATATTGACGTGTGTATCTACGAAGAGAAGAAGAGGGCGTGATTTTTCAATGAGAAATCATTTCGGAATTGCTCGAGAAAATTATTCCTTTTGAAATTTTTCTCGAGTTCATATTTCGCGTCGAATAATTCGAATTTTTGTTATTTTTTTTTTTCTTTTTTCTTCGAGTTATTCGATCAGTGTTTTATTTCTCTTGATTATCACGCAGTGTTATGACAAAATACATGGTGCAATTGGAAAGAAAAGAAATTCAGAAGAAGAAGAATAAGAAGAAGAAGAAGAAGAAGAAGAAAAGAAAATGGAAAAATTTCGATGATCGAACGATCTACGTTTTTGATCGATCGATCATGAATTTTTTCTCATCAGGGGACAAAAAAATGATTCTAGATATTAATCTAGATTCATCATCGAGCTTGGATGTGATGTTGAATTGGTACAGTATTGGTAAACTTTTTTTTCAAACTATATTTATAAATTTGTGTTTTTTTTTTTCTATTCTTCACACAATTCTGATTCTCATATATTTGAAAGATTAACATATAACTTTTGAATACCTGTCGAAATTCTTCACATTGGTCGATTCGAAGTTATTGTTTCTGAATAATATTCTTCTTTTCTGTTGTTTCGAACAATGAGAGACACAGTTTTTATTTTTTTTTTATTATTATTGTTGTTTATTCGTTTAAACAAACAATATTTTCGTTTGTGTATATTATTGTGTGTGTGTTTCAGGTATCATCATTTTTTTTTTTTATATAATTTCATATAATTATTCTTTCAGTTCTTTCTTTTTTATTTTTATTAATAATTTATTATTTGATAAATGATAATAATAACTTAACTGATTATCATTTTCGTCTCGAAATTGATTGACTGGTGTATTATTATCATTTTATTAATTTCTTTTTTTTTTATTTTATTTTATTTATTTAAATATGGTCATCTCTGTTTTCGCACAAATTCATTTTTCATTTTTCATTTCTTTACAGTTGATTCTTCTCATTTTTGTTTATAGTTTTATTTATTTTTTTTTTTATTTAAAGCCTCCTCCAATGGGGGGGAGTGCTAGATTTATTTTCATTAATATAATATTCGTGTAATTTCCAAATATTGAAATTATCATCCGATTTTACGTACAGATCCAATAATTCCAATTTGAATTTTTGGATGCACGCGAATTCACGAGAAGAAAAAGAAGAAAAAGAAGATATCCGCGTGTGTTAAATATGTGTACGTGCGTGAGTGTGTGAGTGTATATGATTTTGAAAAATCTTTTTTTGAATCTTTGATATAAAGGAACAGAAAAAGAATTAATTTCGGTTAACAGTATGTAAAAAAATGAAATGAAAAAAAAAAGAAAATCAACGTAAGTATTTCATCTTGCGTGTTGTATCGGCACGCTTGATAACCTTTTCATATTATTAATTATTATAATTAATTAAATTAATATATAAATATTTTTTTATGATAATAAAAAGTGATCGATGTTTTTTTTTTTTTCAATTGTTTCAATTAACAACGTAATTCTTTTAATACGATTTAAACGATAAAAATAATTCAATAAGAATTGCAATTAAATGCAATCAAATTGTTTTATTTCCAAATATATTTTAAAATTACTTCGATCATTTTTATTATCGTAAATAACGTTAATATAAATATTTGTGTGCATATATAAATTAACTTTATGAACAATTCTATTCCATAGCAACAAAAAAAAAAGATAAGAATAGAAATATTCTCTCGATTCTTATACAATCGTTGACGAGATTATTATTCGACAGGTTTCATTTTAAATAATTTAAAATTAAACAAAAGTATATATTATATATTTGTTTTTTTTTAAATTGCTTTTTTGTTAATCAATCAATCAATTTTGTCATTCGTTTTTCTTCAAATTTTCTTTATGTTAATTTTTTTTTTTTGGTATCAACAAATAAGAAAACAGAATTATTTTATATTCGTCAACGTCTAACAAAACATTGACAATAGTACGATCTAACACTATTGTTAATTAATGCGTTTGATATATTTACGATTTTATTTTTCTTAAATGAATTTTTCTTTTATTTTATTATTTTTATTTTTATTTTTAATTTTAATTTTAATTTTTTTTTCTTCCAATTAAAACAAACGACTATATTATTACTACGATTAGAAAATTTCTGAGACACACCTAAGAAACAGAAAAAAAAAGAGATAATAATAGGGGATGATGATCATTTTTATTCGTCGTAAGAAACTAATTCCTCGTTAGCCATATTTTATCAGGAAAAGTTAATTTTTTTTTTTAAATTATAATCTTAGTTTTTCTTGTGTGTATTGTATACTATACCCTACCCCTCCCCCTAAAGTTTTTTGATTTTACATCGGTGTCTTTGTTTTTTTTTTTTAAATTTTGTTTTTGTAATTTTTCACTTACCCCCCACCCCCACCCTCTTCTCTCTCTTTATTTTTCTCCTTTCTCTCTCTTTCTCTCTCTCTCTCTCTTTTTCTTTCTTTTTTTTCTTCTTCTTTCCTTTTTTTTTTGTTTAAAAACTTTTCAGCTCAGCAGAATCCTAACTGCGGCACGTGTCATTCAACGATGACGACGATGACGACGACGTTGATGGTGGTGGTGGTGGTGGTGATGATGATGATGGTTATGATGATTCAAAATATTTTTTTTTTTGTGGTTTGAGATTCGTTTATCTTTCTGGTGTGTGTGTTTAAAGGGTTGGGTGAGTTTTTGAAGGGGGCTCATTTCTCTGCGTGTCTGTTTTTTTCATGTCTGTTTGTTCGACTGTCTCTCTTTCTGTGTGTATCTGTGTGTGTATGTTCGTGTGCGTGGTTTACTAATATTTATCCGCAAGTTATTATTAATCTTTATTAATTTTGTGCACATTTCTTTTTTTTCTTCAATCTTTCTTTCTTTTTTTTTTTTTTTTTATATTTTGAATTAAGTACGTGATATTCGATTAGAGTAAAGTGAACAAATTATAATTTGTATTACTTCATTTGTTTTTTTTTTTTTTAAATATATAATTCGTGAAGTTTACATTAACTTGTTAGAAAAATTACTTGAAAAGATTTCTTTTTTAATTGGTAGAGATTAGGAGAAGAAGTATTTGCTTTGATAACATTTTGATGTACTTTGTGCAATCTATTTTCGGTTTAATTAAATTAGAATAATAATTTTAATAATATGTTGTATAAATTGCAATAATTATAAAATAAAAAAGTAGAATAAAATCGAATCCGCAACTCTCGAAGGCGCCAAAGAGTTTCGGATAGATTTTATTTTATTTGAATTTTATTAGAAATGAAATTTTCAAAAATACTTCAATTTTTTGTGGTCTTAGATGTGTAAAGTTGAATTACGAAGAGCCTATTTATTTTCTTTTTTTTTCAAGAATATATTTCGGTAATCAAATTCGAATTAAAATTCATAATTATATTATTAACAATATTAAATTACTCGGATAAGTAATTTACATGTTTTATTTTTATATTTATATAAAAAAAATTGCATATTTCATTTTAGGGGAACGTTATTAACTTATTTGATTAATAATTGTTTTTATCCAATTCAAAATAGTTTAAATAAAGTTAAAATATATATTGTGAATTGTTAACTAATTGTTTGCCGAAATAATTGATACGAAAAAGTAATAAATTAACAATCAATAATTCAAATTTCAAATCATTCGAAGCATGATCCAAAAATCTATTAATCATCGCTGCGCAGTGATCATTATTAGAAACGATTGTGTATCGAATGATTATTATTATTTTAACACATAATCAATATATTTGTTCTTATCAAAAAATTATAATAGGTTCTTTGTAAATGAAATCAATCATAATTCATAATTACCTATCTCGATTAATTCTAAATTACTTTCAAGTAATATCAAATATAAAAAAAACAACAGATAAGATATTTTATTTAAAAATAGTCGAAAGAAAAAAAAACACCATTTGTTTTTAAATTAGTCCGTGTATGTGTTTCTGTGTGTTTGTATGATTGTGGTTGAGGTCTAAAGTTGCTGAATAAATCCAATTTCTTTTTATTATATATATTATTGCAATATATATAATAAAAATATATGTACACATATATATATATATATATATATAAAATATACATATATATATGTGTGTGTGTATTATTTAATATAATATTATATATATATTTATATTAAATAATACAAATTGTATTGCTGCTATTCTTTGTACGATCAACAAAAATTCTCATCAAGTATTCGTAACTGTGGAAAATCCATCATTCATTCGGAGAAACAGCAAAGGAATCATCACGATGATGACTGATGATGATGATTATGATGATGATGATATGATGATGATGATAAAGATGATTAGGATCAGGATCAGGATCAGGATCAACAAGATGAAATCACAAATGGAGGAAAACAAACTCTGACGTCAACACTCAACATTTCTATGGTGGCCAATCTCTATGGGGTGCGTCCTGGTTCTTCATCCCTTCTCTAACGCTGATATTCGATTTCAATTTCAAATGAATAACGATTAGAATACGATACTTAAATTATTATAATCGATTATTCGTGATTATTATTGTTTTCTCTAAATTTATGAAAATCAAATGAATTTTTTTTCTTTTATTTTTTTTTTTTTTTTCTTTTTTTCTTTTGCTAATTTTCACGTTGTTTTATTGTGTTCATATTATCAAAATTATTATCGTAATATATGTTCTCTTTCTTTTTTCTTTCTTAATTCAAAGTGATAATTATAGTTACAGTTTTAAAAGAGAGACAAATTGTTTTGCATTTGTTTTTTTAAATCTTTTCATATTCTTTTTTAGTTTTTTTTTTCCAATTTGCATTATTTCTCTTTGATTCGTAGTTAATAGAGTAACGTTGTTTCATTATTATTAATATTATTATTACTATTTTAATTTTGTTAATATTATTAATATTATTAATATTATATTAATTATTGTAAAATTTGATAAGATTAAGAGAACGTTTTGAACGTTTTCAATGATTCTCAAGCTCGTCCAACACTTTTTCACATTTCTTTATATAAATGTTATAATTAATATTAGAGTAATAATTATAATAATACTTATTATCATTTTAATCTCATATTTTTCAAGTACTATTATTATTTTATTTATTCTTTATTTTATTGTAAAAAAAATGAGTAATATTTTATTGTACAAATATCTCGATGTTTCAAACAAAAGCTTGTTGTCCAATTTTTTGTTTCGTTAATAATTTATAAGTAAATATTATTAATCATTTTAATCGTGATGTAAAAAATCCTGTAGGATCTAAAAGATGATTTAAATGTGATCGATCGATCGTGTCAGGATCAAAGTGCGTGATGATCTTAAATTTCAAATAATTCAAATCGAATTTACCGAGTTTTTTCTTTCTTTTTTAAAACAAAATTTGTACTTCATTAGAAATTAAATTAAAAATTAATCGATAAAATGAACGAAGTAAATTCGATTTGATATATTTGAAATATTTATTATCGTCGGAAAAGTATAACTCTCGGTTTAGATTTCGTTTATCGGCGCGAAATCCCGAGAAGATCCTGTCCGTTTATGGGGAAAGAAACAACTGTACCCTTTATTTTTTTTTCTTCTTAATTATTCAATGGGGTTGGTTTTTCTTTGCTAAATATATTTTTTTTTTTAAAGGTGTATTTGTTGTTTTTATTCAACAAAACTGATTAGGATCGCGTTGCTTTTCTAGTACGTTGATTTCTGACTGCCGAAAACGATCGTATCGAACATTTCAAATTGTCTTTTCGTCATTTTGTTTATTTGTTTATAGTTTTTTTTAAATATTTTTTATATGTAAACTCAATTTTTCATATTGAGAAACAAATTAATTGGACAATATTACACGTTTGACGTTTTCATTTGATTTCTTTTAATATTATTTTAGTAGAAGAACATTTTTTATTTTTATTTTGGACAGCTTGTGATATTCGACAAATGTTTGTTAATAATTGTTTGTTGTTATTATTGAAGATTTTTACTTTTTTTTCTTTCTTTTTTTTTCTTTTTTGCGATAAAAACATTTCTCTCTCTCTCTGTCTCTTTCTCTCTTTCTCTGCGTTTGATGGAAAATAATTTTTCATTTTTAATTGTTAATTCTATATTCGATTGATTTTCAATTGGTTATAAAAAGAATTTAATTATATAAAGGAAAAAAAAAAGAAAATTATTTATCAACAAACGTTTTATATTTTTTTTTTTATATAACAAATACCGAATTAAAAAAATATAATAGTAATCTAATAATTTGTTGTTTTGTACGCGAGTCGAAATTTGTTCTTTCGAAAACTTTTCTTTCGTGTTTAATTGAAAATAATAACTTAAGGAATCAGAAAAAAAAATCATAAGCAATTCAAAAGATGGTCATTATTAATATAAATATACGTTACGAAGATTGTTATAATTGAAAAATATATCTTTGAAATAGTTTTCGTTAAAGAGAAAAAAAACACATCTTTCAAATTGTTATGTGAAAGAAAATATTCAAAATTGTATAAACAGCGGCGACGTAATTAATATTTTTAACAAATTTTTCTAAATCAAATTAGAATACATTTGAACGAAATAATTGGCGATAATATAAATTTTTTTTCTGTAATTATAAACGCACAATTTCAACCAAACAAAGCATATAAAATAATTATTACATTGTTAAAATAAAGAAATGACATTTAAAAAAACATTGAAGAAGTCTGACTGAATATTTTATTCTCTCTCTTTCTCTCTCTCACACACACATACAAACACAAACATACATTTTTTTAACATTAACTAATTATAGTTTATTAATGATATTCGATCAAATAAATTCAATCGAACGAATTCAGTTGAATAAATCAGCCAAAATTATTCAAATTATTTAATATTCGATTGTACTTGAAACATTTTTTTTATTGATCCGTTTGATAAAATATTCAAAATTTGTTTAAGCAATATTTATTATCTGATCAAGGAAAGGAAAAATAATCAAATAAATGAATTCAACGTTTGTGGAAGAATAAAAATCGTTTGATCTAATTACACGTACAAATAATGACACACACACACATGTACATAGGATAAATGCACGTTTAGGTGTGTGTGTTCTAACAAAATTTAATGAAAGATAAATCTTTTCTATTTCATTGGAGAAAAAAAGGTACGATGATTGTATCATAGGTTTTTTTTTTTTAGTTTACTATACTCTTATTAATTTTAATTCGTCCACATATAATCATTATATTAAATTTAATTTAAATAGGAGGATAAATCACACTTCGTTGGAAAATCAATGTGATCTTCATCGAATTTGCACGATGTGTTGCATATTTATATAAAAAAACAGGTAATAATTTAATTACAACATTTATTTAATTTATAATGAAAATACTTTTGTATATTTTATACTTTAAAAAAACAAAACAAAAGATATAAATTAAATTTAAATAATAATAATGAGACTCTTATATCGAAAAGTATGGTCAAAGTATTAAATATCGAAAAGTATGGTCAAAGTATTAAATATCAATTTGTAATTTCTCTAATGTTCTTTTGTTTTTTTTTTTTTTTTTTTTCATTTTTCCCTTGGTTAAATTAATTTTCAAATTGGTTAATTAACAGAGTGCAAAATTATCGATCAAGTGAAACATATTCTTTCCATATATTCTCACATTATTTTGATACACTAAAATACTACACTTATTTTTAATAATAAATTGCATCGCACGAAGAAAAAGGTACGAGTTTCTCTTCTGGAAGACGAAAAGAATTTCTGCTGTTCGAATTGATGGATTGGTGTGTGGAGCCCTGGGATATTCAAATTAAAAAAAAAAAAAACAAATGATAAAAAGGAAAAAAAAATTAAATAAAGATGATTTTGAATAAAAAAAAAAAAAGAAAAAAAATGAAAAACCATAAAAAGTTTATGTGAATGAAACAACATTGTTGTCAAATCTATCTTGCCTCTTTTCTCTATGCCTCTCTTTTTCTGTCTTTTTTTTTTTCTTCTCTCACTTTCTTATTAATTCAATTTATCCCTTAATCCCTTGCTCGTACCCTTCCCATCTTTTTCAGGAACGAGACTATTGTTATTATTATTATTATTATTATTACTATTACTGTATTATTTACGTTTATTATTATTATTATTATTATTAATATTTTTATTATTATTATTATTATTATTATTATTATAATTATAACATAGGTAGAACTTTATTTTTACGTTTGATTTATTTTCCTGTTAGAAAATTCAATCTTGGTCAGCGTTTTTCGCAGGTAACAAAATTTGATTATTCTAACAATTTATTTTATTTTCTTTTATTATTTTTGTTTTGTTTTTTAAATAAAGTAAGTAATTAATCGATTTATGAACTATGATTTTTACTCGAACGAAATAATTGTTGGAATATTTAAATAAAAAAAGAAAATAATAATTTAGAACAAGGTATTATTATATTAAACAAATCGTTTTGAATACCTGTGAAGAACGCGTTATTGTTATTTTATCAAATACGTAACGATTGTGGTAGCATGATGATTGTTTCAAAATGATTTATATCTTCTCGAGAAAAGAAAAATCCCTTCCAAGGTTAGAGTTTGATTAGATTCTCCTATTATTATGATAATTATAGTTCGTATAGGAAAATTATGAGGTACATGATTCTGTATATTGGCAAAATAAAATTTTCAATGATAAATTATTTTCTCTTGATAGATAAAATATAATTAATTAGAAGTTACCTTGAGGGCCGAATTTTGATTAAAAAGATGCATTAAATGCAAATTTTTCTAATAGTTTGTTTATAATATTAGACAAAATCAAAGTATGAAAATATAGAAACGATGAATGAAAATCAAGTTAAATAAATTTTAATGTAATCTTCTACTTGGTGGAGGTTTCTTAAAGTTATTGTTGCGCTTAGGGCATCCAAAAACAAAATTACGGCCCTGGAGGATGCGGATTTCTACTACAAAGCTTTGAACATGTACCAGGTAATTCACAGTTATACACACACATACATGCTTTCATCATTGTTTTGTAAAAACAACAAAATTTGCATAATTTAGAAAAAAAATTCAAACTTTTGATTTTATTAATAACAAATAAATTATTCGGGTTCGTCTTATTAATAAAAGTATGACGTTTAAAATATTATATTCAAAAGTATCGTTAAAATTTTTCTATTCTAAATTCATTTTTCTAATTATTATCTTGTAATAGAATTTCTGTATAAATTAAAAAAGAAAAAAGTCACAAATACAATTTTATTGGGTAGAAAATTCATGATATAAAAAATAAAATTATTATTAATCGTTTTTATAAGGATTAACAAATTATTATACCAAAATTTTAATTATGTTTCGAGTATCGATAATCCAAGAAAAAAATATCTTGTCATAATATTAAAAAAATTAGGAAATTACTTAAACGCATAAATTCATTGAACTTATTTGATTTATCATTCAATCTCCATTCGTAAAAATTAGAATAATTTATGCAGATATTCATATATGCACATAATTGCATAATATATCTGTTGTGTCGTATATTACATCAATGAAAGAATATTCAAACAATTCAATAGCATGCAAGTTGGAATTTTGATCAAGGTACAATTAAATATTCATTAGTTTATCAATTTTTAACGATACTTTTTACTCTGATATGATAGTGACGTACTGCAATTAACATTTTTTTTTATTTCCAACTCTTTACAAAAATTATGGTAGATTTTTGGATTCATCTTGTAGTATAATTACAAATAAAATTGCAATTAGAGTGAAACAAACAGAGAGCAGTACGATGGTAGAAAAAAAAAGCTTCGATGAAATCTATTTTTTATGGTGTTGTGTTGTGTCTTCTTTCTTTCTTTCTTTCTTATCCGCATATTTTGTTGCAAAATTATTTTTATTAATATATTATATTTCGGAACCAACACTGAATAAAAAATGAAATATTACACTTGAAAATTTCAAACAAATTTTGTGGATAGTCTTTCGTCGTCTGACAACGAGAAGAAGTTTTCAAATTCTGACGATTAGGAGGGGGATGATTTTGGATGATTATTTTCATTGTTCTTGCGATAAAAATACTTCAACAGGTGTCTACGAATACGTTGAGTCAACAACAACCGACCACACCTCGTCGAGTAATCATCATCGTTCGTATTCGTTAGAAAGTTGTTCAGGAAACTTGAATAAAAATAAAAACAAAAATATATACACGTCAAAAAAGTCGAATATAAATGTTGAACTACTTTTATTTTTATTTTTATTTTTGTTTTCTTTGTTAAGACATATTTTCAAGAAGGTGGGTTCGTTTCTTCTTGTTATTCATTAGTTCTCCTAACTAAAATTGCAATCTGCATACTTAACTTTCGCTCTCTTACTTTCTTTTAATTAAATTATTTATTTGTTTATTAGAACTCCTTGTTATTTTTTTATTTCAAATAAAAATTTATATTCGCATATACGAAGGAATGAGTTGAAAATTTTTGAGCCTGATTTTTTTTTTTTCTCTTCTAAGTAGATTGTCAAAATTAAAAGTGAATTGGTTTAATTAAAAAAAAAAAATGTTACTTATAAATATTAAGCTCAAACATTTTCAACCCACCCACGTATAAGTCCCTTTATTATTATTCTTTATTTTCCCCTTAAATTATTGAGTAGAATTTTTTCAATCGAAATTTATTAAAGAAGAATGTAAGAATTCAAATAATAATAATAATAATAATAATAATAATAATAATAATAATAATAATAGTGTATATGGTAAAATGATACTCATTTATAATCATAGAACTTGATTTTCGCATATATTATTCTAACATTGATAATTAGCATACAATCGAGTTAGAAAATGGATTACCCAAAATTTAAATATTCCAAGGCTTTGACGTAATGCTTTTAATAATTATTCATTATTGCTATACTAAAGTAAAATTATTTAAGAATTATATATCGTTAAAAGAATTATTGCATGATTTTGGATAAAAATAAAAATAAAAGAGAAAGATGAAAAAACGTGCTTTCTCGTGAAATTAGGAAAAAAAAACTTGTTGCTCGTTAAACAATAAAAATAATACAATAAATAATTATAATCATTATTATTCATGAATTTTTATAATATCGAATGAATGTTACGTTTTTTTTTTTTTTTGTAGAATTATCAATCATAATAAATCATGAACAGAATAATAATATTAATAATAATAATAATAATAATAATAATAATAATAATAATAATTACATAACCCTTTTTACTATTTCTATATGTATAATCATAATAATAATGATAATAATAATAATAATAATAACAACGTGATTATATGGAATGGATGTGTGTATCTTTTTTTTTTCCTATAAATTATTCATTTTTTAATTTTTAACTTATGGGTGCTACACTATACAAGGAGGCATATTTTACGTTGGGTTAATCTAATTAATTTCTAAGCGGTACAAAAATACAACCATAAAAAAAAGAAATTAATCGATACACTAATTAATCATTGATAATTATGTATTTGTCATATTGGAATAGTAGCATGTATATACCTACAAATATATATATATATTTTTACACAAACACACACACCCACATACACATTTAATTATATATATATTTATAAAAATAACAAAGGCTCTTTATTTTTTTTTTATTTCAATAACCAAAAACTGCGTTGGAAGATTATACGTTTATTTCGAAACCTGAATATAACTAAAGTAATATAAAATTACTTTAATTTCAAATGTTTTTGAAACATGTTTTCTACTATTTAATAATTTTAATTGCCATACGATATAATAATAAATAAAAATTCAATAATAGCAATATATCAACAAATGGGGTTTCAATTTTGTTACCTTCATTCATATTAATAAAATATAATATTTCAATTCATTTGGATTTAATTTGTTTCTTCATGAGATATTGTTCCTTCAAATATATATATATTTGTTTATAATTATTATAAAAATAATAGTAATAAAATATGAACGAAATATACATAGAAATGGAACGACAACTTCTTCCTGCGCAGTTTTTAATTTAATTTCGTGTTATCGTCCAGACGCTTTTGGCTCGAGCTTTTTTTTTTTATATAATAAAAACTCACTTCTCGCGTTTTCATCGTCCATTTTTCTCTCTCTCTCTCTTTCTCTTTCTCTTTTTCATTTGTGTAAGTACGATTTATCGATCACGTTTGTTATGCGCATAATTATATATATAAATCTATAAATAAATACATACATGCATATACATACTTATTCTTCTCATTTATCTCTGCTATAACTTATTTCTAAATTAATATAATTAAAAATAATTCTAACAAAAAAGATAAAAAAGAAAACGGAAAGTAAAACCTTCCACTCTATCTTTTTCTCTCTCTTTCATTTCTGTTTCGATTTAAACACACACACATATATACATACATACATACATACATACATACACGAACACATTAAAAATAAAATTATATGAAACGAATATAAAAAAGAAATAAATAAATGAAAGTATATAAAAGGGATGAAAAGGAAAAAGAAAAGAAAACCCATATGTAAAAGAGCCTCCCTGTATGCTTGCAGCTCACCCCGCCAACGAGGGTGGTGTTCCCAGTGGTGGTGAGCACAGATTTCAATGTGTCATGTGTGGTCGTGGATACAGGTCGCGTTCATCCCTTACGCGACACTCCAGGTATGAATGCGGTGGCCTTGGATCCAGGTATACTTTCACCTGTACACTTTGTGGCAAGTACTTCTGCAGGCCGGATCATCTCAAACAACACATTCTTAACATCCATGGTGGTTTCTTGACCAAATAGCCGATCCTACCACCACCACCACCACCACCAACACCACCACCATTCTTATTATCTCGTCAGGGTTTTATATTTTATCGTCATTACCACCACCATCAAGTTCACCACCACCAAGTTCACCACCATCAAGTTCACCACCACCACCACCACCACTTGGTTCATCATCGTTATCATTTAACATTTTCATCTTCATTTTCATCATCGTTATTATCATTACATATCATCATTTTTATCATCGTCATATTCATCATTATTATCCTCATTAATATTGTTAAGATAATAATTATTGTTAAAAGTAATATATATATATATATATAGGACAATTATTATAAATTATTTAGTTATATTAAATTGACACAATTTTATGCTTAATTTCGAATTAAATAATTATTCTTTTTGTTTTGTTTTGTTTTTTTGTTTTATTTTTATTGTATTTTTTGAGAACTGTATTATATTTACAGTTAACAAATGGAAAGATTGTCCTGTCATCCATTTCAATTTCGTTCGTAATTAATAATAAATTTTTTTTTCCTTAAATAATTATAATTATATTAATTATAGCGTTGGTTATATTATTGAAATTATTGTTCTATTCTTCTCGTGATTATTTTATTTTTTATTATCACTTTTTTTTTTTTTGTTATTCTTTTGTAACTTTGATATCCAAAGGAACACCAAAGGAGCCTTGCGTCATTCGTGTGTGCGTGCGTGTACGCGTGTATGAGTGTTTTATGTATGTATGTATGTATGTGTGTACCTGTATGCACACGTGTGCATATAACGTGTAGAAAAATTTCCTTTGTAAGTTAACAGACACAAAAAAATATTAATTGAAAATTATTAATATTATTAATTTAAATTTTTAACTCATTATTAGTACACACACACACACAAACACTGACATAATAATTTATGTTTATGATTAATATAGTTAATCTTTATTCTATGTTAGATTTTTTTTTCTTCTTCTTCTTCTTCTTCTTATTGTTTTTCTTGATTTTGTTGTTGTTAATTTAAGGAGAATATTGTTGATGTGATATTTAGCAATTTAAAGAAAAAAAAAAAAGATATAAAAAAAGAAAAAGAAAGAAAAAAAAAATTAATTCTCATCAGTCGTAAAACAATATGTTTTGTTTCTCGTCTAAATTTTATATTTAACACTTTTGAATAATTTTATTAAAATAACATTAATAATAATAATAATAATAATAATCGTATAATAATTGTTAATGTTAATGATACTGATAATATTAAAAATAGGGAAATAAGATTTTTTGTAATAGTACGGAGAGATAGAAGGAAGAGATTAGAACGTGTTTAGAAAGTGCATTAGCGTGTTGTTGCACACTTATCGAAATTTATTAATATATAAACATATATTTTTTTATATACACATACTTCGAACGCGAGTAATATTACACACACATATATATATGTGTATATATATATATATAAATGGGGCGTTCCGTACAACTTTAACTGCCAAATATTTTTTCCTTCCCTCAAAAGAAAAAAAAAAAAAGAAAACGCCAAATGAACTTGTAATTCCTATTATTAATTAGTATGATAAGAATTTTGTAACTTATTCCTATAATTTTAAACAAACAAATTTATATATAAATTTATGAATATATTTAAAAAAAAAAAATATATATATATATATACAGGGTGTCCTGTATTATAATTGGTGATACGGTACAAACGATTAATGGATGATCATTTTGATTTAAAAAATCAAATCGATTATGTAGAATACAATTTTTGTTTTTTTCTATTAAATGATATAGAGTTTATTTCTTTCTTTTTCATTTTTGTTTTTGTTTTTTCCTTTTTGGTATAAAATGTTCATGTTCCGTTCGTTTGTACCACCACCCTGTATATTAAAAACGTAATTAAACGGATTACATTTATTGTAATAGTTTATTAAGTAGAAACATGTTGTTTCAACGAGTAACAAGATCATTTTTCAAAAATAAAACGATCTTTTATATTCGTCAATATAAAAATGTGCGCATGAAATTAATGGTAAATAATTTATGCACCTAATTTTGTTTTTTATTTTGCACAAGGTAACGAACATAAAAAAAAAAAGTAAAATTTAATTAAATTTAGTTATTCAATTGCATTATTGAAATTATTGATGTTACCTATGTTGGTTTTTTTTTTCATAGTTAAAAATTAATTAATAATATTTAGGTTACATTCCAATGATTGTATTGAACAATTAATTATTTTCCATTTAACAACAAAAGTGACAGAAATATTTTCTATATTTTGTTCCTAATTTTAATTTTTTTTTTTTTTTATTATTATTAACCCTTTAACTATTATGAGCGCATATATGCGGCCAGCGAGAAGAAGACCCTGTTGGTTTTTAACTGTGAACGCATATATGCGTTCAGTAGGATAACATCGACGTTGATTGTAGGCACATAAATGCAGAACAAAGAATGGATTATCAATGCATGGACTATAAGACGCATATATGCGTCCAACGAAGATTATTCAGTCCAAAGTCAATAAAAATCCAAAATGTTTCATGAAATTTTGTTAGAATATTTTATACGATTGAAAAATCTTTTTATTTTATATTTTTAATCATTGCCAACATTGATAAATATATTAATAATAATTATAAATTATAGATTGTTTATATGGTTACAAAAATAAATATATTTTTTGGATTTGCGTATTGCACGTGGTCTGTTTAACTATCCTTGCAAATTCTCTCTCTCTCTCTCTCTCTCCCTCTCTTTTTCTCTCTCTCTCTTTCTCTCTTTTTATTTTTATTATAGTAAGTATATTATAGTACAATAATTTGATCACACGATGGTGATATTAATGTTAATAAAATAATTAAAATAATTGTTTATTTTATTGTGTTTTGTCTTACAGACAGACATTATCCGGCTTATCACAATAATGACAAGAACAAGAAGCAAAATCAAGTGAAAAGATGTGTCATATGTGCCCAAGATTCTATAAGACGTAGATCGAGATATTGTTGTAAACAATGTAATGTTAGTTTGTGCATAGTTCCGTGCTTCGAAATTTATCATAACAATTATATTTACAATTGATACCCTTATTTATAATTCTATTATTTTTTATTTGCATATGTATTTCTTTTTTTATATTTTTTTTTTTGCATATATATATATAAATAAACAAATTTATCTAACTAACTAACTGATAACTAATTATTAATTATATTATTGATTTAAGTTATATATCGTTATTTAAATTTATTCGAAATTGTTTCAAAAATTCGTACTATTTTTATTATTATTATTATTATTATTATTATTATTATTATTTATATAATGTTTTTCATATATAGAAAAATAATTGCAAATATTTTAAATTATTCAGTTTTTTTTTTTTTAAAGGAAAGTAGAATTACATAAACGTTTGTAATAATAATAATAATATTTGTACGTCTTATATTAGTAGACGTTATTATGAATAATATGTATTCGTTTTAAATTATTATTGTTATGTCATTAAAAACACACCTACAATTTATTACACACTCACATATATTATTTGTATAAATTGTTCATACGTGTGACATTGTATATTTTTATGTCGTTTAAATAAAAACAAAATAAGAAAAAAAAAGAAAGATATCTACAAAATAATATTATAACAATCGTTGTTGTGTTGTACCTTTCTTATTTAATTCACACTTTTTCATGACCATCTTTCAGATTAGTATTAATAAATTAATAATATTAAAGAAAGATAAGATTAAATGATATACTTAATGAATCTCTTTTCTTTTGTGGTTTTTGTTTTTATTTTGTTTATTATAATCTAATTAAATATCTTGATTAGAGATTTTGATTAGAATATCGATCAAGTTAAGTAATAAAAATAATAATTTTTTCGAAACGAGATATCATATATTAAATCAATAATTAAATTGCAATATATCAACGATTCTCTGCAATTACAAAATTAGCCTAATCAAAATCATTAGTCATATTTCTCTTGAATAAAAAAACCTATATAAATATAAATTAAATAATAAAATAATTAAAAAAATATCTATCTTCCTCCCTTATAAATAATAAACCATATAAAAAATAATTAAATAAATAAATAAATAAATTATTGACAATATATAACAAGCGTGTGTTGAAGAGTTTCGAGCTGGAAATAAAAAAAAAAAAAAGAAAAAGAAAAAACAGGAAGCCATAATGTTTTCTTTTTTTATTTCTCGTTCGAATATTCCCATTTTTTATTTTCAAAGTATTATTCAATAATCAAAAATGAATTAGGCTCCAAATGTTTCCAACCGTTCGACTGGCCATTTCTTCTCTTACGTAAAATTATTTTCATTTATATTTCAATTGCTATTATATATCAAATAAATCATGGTTGGTGTTACCCTTTGTCGCGTTGTTTCGATCATAAGACAATCGACGCCATTTATGTTTGTTTTTCGTTTCAGAACATTCGTACGTTAACGCTAGCCGATTTGGAGACTACTCGTGCACCAAGTGCGGAAAACGTTACAAGAATCATTCGTCCTTGTGTAGGCACAACAGGTATGGTTGTGGCCCAACTAAATTCAAGTGCGTTTGTCCTAACTGTGGCAAAATTTACAGCAGACCTGACACCCTTGCCGAACATATCGGTAGGGTGCACACCTATCCTCATTTAATACTTTGACAGTATTATCATAATTATATATATAACAATAATAATAATAATAATAATTATAATAGTAATAATAATAATAATGATAATGATAGTTCATTAATATTTTTACGAAACTCGACTGAAATTGTGGTATTTATTCTAACGTACGAAATTGTTGATAAATATGTATATATTTGTTTTTGTTTTTGTTTTTTTTTTCTTTCCTCTCTTTTTTAAATTAAATTCATAATATTGTATTATATTATTAATAAATTATTCACGAAAAAAGATAAAAACATAATATAATATATATATATTATTATTATTAATCATTATTTTGTTTATTTCACGTAGAAAAAAGGAAGAATATGTAATTGGGTGTATATTTTAAATAACATTTAAAAATAGAGAACTCTGATACTTTGGGAATGTTTTAGGAACGTTTTTCCAATTCATAATTAATCATCATACGTCATCGTCGTCGTCATCATCATCATCATCATCATCATCATCATCATCATCATCATCATCATCATCATTATTATTCATAACTAACCAACTCGGAATTATTTCGTTCAATCGTGTGTATATTCTATATATATATATATTTATAATTAATATTTTATGTCAATTTTTGTGAAAATTATCGAGACACAGATTACTTAATTAATTTTAATTAAATATAAAACCATTTTTCTTTCTCGTCGTATTTATTTATTATTTTCTAATTACTTGCTACAGTTTAGGGGGCAATGGTGGGGGGGTGTGGAAAAAACATATTAAGAGAGAATCGATGATGCATGTGAGACGAGTATCGAAAAAATTAAATAATAACGACACGTTGGGAATGTTTTGAAGGTTCCAAAATTGCATATCAGGGATTTTATTGTTACACATTTTTAATGTTCTGATGTTGCAGCAGCACATTGGCTAAAATGCCCGACAACAGGAGATGCAATTATGGTCATAACAATGGTTGACCAGTATACAAGAATTATTAATTGCGAAGATCAACAAAATCAGCAACAAAATCAACAAGAACAGCAACAACAGCAGCTACAACAACAACAACAACAGCAACAGCAAGAAGAACAACAACAACGACAGGGTCATATTTGCAAAACTTGTGGGAAAACTTATACACGAAAGACTGCACTTTGGCGTCATCATACATACGAATGTGGTAATAAAAATCCTAGATTTCAATGTCCTTATTGCCGTTACAGGGCCAAACAACGTTCTAACATAAACATTCATATCAAAACCGTACATTACGGTTTGGAGATATATGCTATCGATTTAAAAAATAAACTTCATTGATTTTTTCAAATCCATTATTTAAATAAGCCGTTTATTTTGAAAGTGGCCTAACTCCATTAGGAGTAGAGATTTTGGTGTGGTAGAAATGGCATTAAAAAAAATAAGTTACTGTTTATCCCCCGAGAGTATTACAATATTATCAAAAAGTGTCGGAAAGGTAATAACTTTATTGTACATGAAATGAGACAAAAAGATTTTGTATGAACAAAATTATTAGAAGACGCAATTTTTAAAAGGGTCAAGAATTCTAACGGAGAACCAATAAACTGGTTAAAAATATGTTGGATGCGTTTTGTCAAAAATGAATAAGATTTTCTATAAGACATCAATGAATGAGAACGAAAATTTGAAAGTCCTGAATTTAATACCACGTTGGGGTAGACCAAGAAAGTTCGAAAATATTGTATTGACACCACTGTATAAAAATATAAGACAAATTACAACCGCAAAATTCAAGGATGTAATTGACTTATTACGATATATACCACCGGAACATCATGATTTCTTTAAATCCCTTTCACATACACAAAATGTTGATGAGTAGAAAATTGTTTTGTAATTTATGTTTGCAAAAAATATTTTGAATCGCATAATTTATTTTTTTAAAGTGTTGTAAAGATATGTAAAATAAAATAAGTATTGTTTTTTTGCAATTTGAAGCATGTTAAATTATGGTGAATGGACTTCGGTTCCTTCAAATTTTATAACGAATCTGGTTGTTAATTTTGAAAGTGGCCTAACTCCATTCTTGGTAAGAAAATGCATATTATTCACTTAATAATTGCCGTTATTTTAATAGGAACTGTAAATTTAACACCTTTAGATACACTTAAGCAACATAACTCATTGTTATTCTTTACGTATATTTTGAATTGCATTGAAACGCAAACCTTTAAATATCTCAATTTAAGGTTATATGGAGTTAGGCCACTTTCAACATAAACGGCTCAAATGTTAATTCTATTAAATTTTTCTCACAATATGTTTCTATTTATTTTACGACGATTAGAGATATTTGTGTTTGTATGCTTGTATGCATGCATGCATGCATGCGTGCGTGTGTAGGTGCTTGCTCGTGTGTACGAATTAATATTTTTTTTTTACCAGGTCACCCGAAGCAAGCTTAAAAAGTTTCGAATATGAATGATTAGTTTGTTTCCTCTCCTTCCAATTCCCTCCTTCATTATATTTAGTAACTTTCCTTTTTACGAGCTTGGTAGATTTAAATGTGACGATACCCAAAGTTGTGTTTGTTAGTTAGTTTTTTTTTGCAATAATGTGTAATATATATATATATGAATGTGTTATTTTAATAATTCTTTTTCTTTTTCTGTTCAAGTATAAAAACAATCGTTTGCTTTCCCACTTTTTGTTGTTGTAAGTGTTAACAAAAATTTATATTTATATTAATGTTAAATAAATGAGAAGATTAATAATATCAGATATTTTATCGACTAACACACACACATATATATATATGTATTTTTCTTATTTGTTTATTCTGTTTCAGTATTATTCAACTATAACAACAACAACAACAGCGTACACGTGATCGAGTATCGTTGCATTCATTGCGACATTCCATACTCATCGCCGACCCATTTGAAACGTCATTTGACGAAAGGTTGCAACATGGATACAACATTACCGTTAACAATTCGAAAAAATATATACGCTACTAGATCGAGAAATTTCGTATGCAACAATTGTTGCACCGGTTATAAGAACAAACGTTCGTTGTACTCGCATTTGCGTAATGTTTGCGGATTTGAACAAAGATTTCTTTGTCCGTATTGTACCCTCAGAAGCAGGCACCGATCTAATGTTCTAATTCACATCAAACGCCGACACGACGGACAGAAACCATTTGTTATCAATGAACAAGAGAAAATGAAATAATTTATCTCATTTTTTTCTTCTTTTTTTTTTTTTTTTTTTTTTTTTTATAAATTACATCCAATCTAGTCACCTTGATCTCATTTTAATCGCACGCGTTTTTACATATATAATATTATATTTATTGTAATATTAAATTTAATAATATATCTTACAAATAGTAATATTGTAAATAAATCAAATGAAAATTATTTCAATGGAATTTTAATGTGACTCTTGTTTCTATTGTTTATTTTCTTTTTTTTTCTTCTTTAATTTTTGGGCCCCACCCATTCCCCCTACCCCACCTCTAATAAATTAATTAAACCAAAAGGGAGAACGAAATTTGGTAAAATGACGTTTAATTCAAATATTTTATCTTCCGTCCAGATTATATTTAACTGACAAGAATATCATATTTTTGTTTGTTTTAGGCTAATCATCCTGCGTTTATATCCTACGACCAAAGAAGATTTTCAATTCGTCGGATAAATATCATCGATTAATCGACTTCAACGATATTATCTCAAAGATTATAATTATTATCCTAAGAATGGAATGATTATCACAATTTTTTCTTATTTTTTGTTTTTTAATGATCATACGTGTATTGTTGTACGTATTTTGATTTGTTCAATAAAATAAATGTCAAGTGTTTTTCGAAACGATTCGAAACACTGCCAAAATAAAAATAAAAATAAAAATAAAAACCACCCACATACACACATGTACACAGACAACAAAACACTTATATTATTCTTTTATTTTGTTATTTCTTTTTATCTTTTTTTTTTTTTCAGTAAAGGTGTCCAAGATCGCGGTGAGATTCCCCAAGAGAGGAACGAATATATATTTTTGTTCATTTTTCATTTATAAATATACATACACATATATATATATGTCAGCCTTTATTTTATTTGAATTATTTTCTTGATATTATCTAATAATCATTTTAATATTTCCTTGTTTTTCACACATTTTTCTTTTTCATCCATAGCTTTTATGCCAAGAATTGATGCTATATGATTCGCATGAGTTATCATACGAGAATCAATTGGACACGTGTCTTTTTTCAATTTTTTCTCTCTCTCTTTTTCTCTCTCTCTCTATTTCTCTCTCTCTCTCTTCCCCTTTAGTCAAAAATCTTATTTTAACACTTTGACGTCCGGCATTTGTCCGATACATTTGTTTGTGTCACCGGACGGCATAGTGTTAAAATTAATAAACGTAATTTTTGTTACAGAAGCTAACGATGATAAACAACAACAGCAACAACAACAACAACAACCCGAGGAAGAAGAATCCTCGTCCAATACTGAGAAGATCGATTGGAATTTGGATAATGAAAAAACTAATGCTACCACTACTACGACAACTACGCAATTGGAACAGGCCATTGGTTCGGGACAGGATATTACCTGTACCCGTAAGTATAATTATAATATTTACAAAATAATTAAAAGTTTAATTTTTGTTTTCGTATTTTTCAATGCAATCGTTCAAAACACACCCCTCCCCCCACCTCCATATTCTCCCAATCTTTTTCTTTCTTTAACGTTGTCAATTATACAAACGTTTCTAAATATGTGATGTGTTCAATTTCGGATATCTTGTTTAAATTTTGTTTTTCTACGATTTCATCGCATACTTAAAATCGTCAAAATTACAAATCTACCTTAATAAAATTTACTTTCACACCCCCCGAGGATTTATTATCAAAATATTCGCGTGGCCTTAACGATCATGTTAAAATTGAAAATTAATTTATATTTGAAAAAAATTTATTTTGGATTATAAATCGAATAACCTTGTTTGATTGTTTTGTTTCAGAAGTATTTGCACGAGAATTATTGCGAGATAATCAATCATCCCCAAATTCTCAAGACGCCACTCGTTGTTACAGTTGTCAATCATGCGGCAAGAGTTTCACGCGTGCCAGTATATTGCAAGCTCACGCATATTACAGATGTCACTTGAATCCCGTTTCGCAATTGTACAAGTCAGGGAAAAATAGTCGTTTTTCTTGTTACGCATGTGGATCCAGTTATTCTAGGCAAAACAGTTTGATGTGGCACGTACGCCACGAGTGCGGTAATCCCCAGAAATGCAAGGACTGTGGTAAAACCTTTTTGTATAGGTCGAGTTTGTACAGGCACAGAAACCGTGGTTGCAATAGTTTTCATCACATCAAGGATTTGGCAAAACCTGTGGTATCCAATAATGATCTTGCTCAAATTGAAATCGATGCTACGATAACCGGTGAACTTGTTCTCGATCCAGTCTCCGTTTGAATTTTTCAATTAGATTATCTTTTTCTTTTTCTTTTTCTTTTTCTCTTTTTCTGTTACTATTCTTTTCTTTTTTATTTCGAATCTTATTTCTTTTTTCTCCTTTTTTTTTCTTTTTCTTTTGGCATTTTTATTGTTGTTATTGTTGTTGTTGTTGTTGTTCTTGTTGTTGTTCAGATGATACACCACAATATTAAAAACCAGATGGATTACACACCGCAACAGGAAATCTCTGATTAAAAAATAAAAAAAAAAAAATAAAAAAAAATCATAAATGAAAAAGAAATAATAATAATAATGTATGCAAAATAACATAGATTCTTTTTACTATGCGTAAGTCCTATTATGTAAAAATAATTCGATTCGTATATATACATATATATATATATATTATGGATGATAATTACTGATTAATATTATTATTATGTACATTGTCGACTACTTTATTTCGCTAATTTCTGTTTAGAGATAAATTTTCTTTTAGAATATTTGTAAGATACTTTTCCCGATGTTATATTATAAAACAAATGTTGTTTCAAACGAATCAACTATTTTACAGGGTGTTACTTAAGAAGAATGGATAGAAGCCATAAAAAACAATCGAAACAATTGATATTTGATTTTGTTTTAAAGTTATATTAACAATTTTCTGTTTAAATAATTAATTCTCAATGGTTTACCTTCGTAGAAAAATATATATTCAAAATAATAAGCACACTGTTTTAATTGAAATTTGTTCAAATAAAAATCCAATCAGTGTAATATTGAACACACGCATCAATGATGAACACACACCCTGCTTATTGTTTAAGTATTTCTTTTAAATATTATATCTATCTATCTATCTATATATATATATATATTTATATAGGTGAATTTTCCTAATTAATTATTGTATAATTTAAATTTAGGTATATCATTGTAGGATAATTTTTTCGTGTGAATTATGTATCTACGAATGTACTATTCGACTTTATAATTATTATTAATATTATTATTATTATTATTATTATTAATAATTGATCTATAGTAAGTGCATTTAAACAAGATTTAATATTAATTTTTCCTATTTTTTTCTTTTCTCCTCCTATTTTTCTTTCTTCTTATTCGTTCAACATTCTTTCTTACTTTTTTTTTTTTATTTTTTTTTGTTTGTTTTGTTTTTAGATACAAGATACGCTGCTTATCCTTCACTATGAAAAATATTACTATTATAATAAATAATCTTCTGTCACGATAGTATATAGAAAAACTATTGATTTAATATGTGTGTAGAATTACGACTAACTCGCGTAAAAATGACGCTTTAGTTTATCGAAGATATTGTTTCTTGATCTTCAATTAATGAACGTTGTTCTTTACTTGTTATTTTTTTTCTTTTTTTTTTTTTAAATAAACACATTATTTTCATGTAATTTAAAAAAACCAACAATGTGATTGTAACGAATAATAATAATAACGATCGACACACACACACACACACACACATACACATATATATATTTTAATGTTCGAACATTTGGGATGAAATTTATTTAAATGATACAAAAATTATTACCCCCTTTTTAAACAGTCTCGAACAATGTTTTACGAATAAATAATCATTGGGATAACGAATAATAAAGATTTGTTAAAAACCCAAGAAAAATTATTAATTCCCATATATTTTCACAGAGATGAAACAATTATTATTTACAACGAAATCAAAATACCAATGATAAATTTTGATATCTATCTAACGATATTTGTTTTCTTTTCAATTATTGTTTCAGGTATCTATCGAGGCCAAGCCGATTCGAAAAGAAATTATAATTGTAAGTATT
Source organism: Polistes metricus (assembly GCA_010416925.1). Lineage (NCBI taxonomy): Eukaryota > Metazoa > Arthropoda > Insecta > Hymenoptera > Vespidae > Polistes > Polistes metricus. Next base: position 3,978,917 of record QUOH01000019.1, read on the forward strand.
GCGGAAAGGGTTTCACATTATTGGGACGTCTTAAATTTCATCAAAAAAGCAACTGTTATTGGAACCCACGTGCAACGTGTCATCAACTACCAAAAACAAGACCGTATTCCTGCATACAATGTGGATCATGTTATTCGAAACATTCCAATCTGTTGTTTCACATAAGACACGATTGTGGAAAAATGCAGAAATGTCCGGCATGTGGGAAAACGTTTTTACATAGTAGTAGTTTAAGGAAACACAGACGACGTAATTGTTGTATATTACAAACTAATTAATTATTTATTGACAAACAAATTAAAGTTTCATTTGTTAAATATTAATCATTCGTGTGTGTCATCATTAATTATAGATGATACATATACTTCTTATCAGTTACAATACTGATTTTTTGACTATTTCTGTATTGGTTACATTAAATCGAAAATAAGAAAAGAAAACAAAAATATAAGAAAATTAATACCCATTTTGTTGTACCATTCGAAAAACTGTTAATGGTATATATCAAAATTACATATACATATATATATATATATATAATATATACCTAATTATAATATTATATAGTTGTGTCTATAAAATAATTTAAATTAATAAACTATTAAACAAGTATCATTAGATATATATCTATTTTGATTGGGTTGTCAACGTTAATTCTATTTTATTCATTGGGAATAACAGGGAGATACGTTATTTCAATTAGTTTTTCGTTTTCTCTTGTCATTCCTAATGGGTAAGATGGAACAAAAATGTTTTACAACTCAGTTTAATTTATATACACACATTCCTCGTTTGGTTGATAATTTATTTCATTTATTATTATTATTAAATATCAATTATATTTTATTATTTGTATATTATTTCGAACGATTAAAAACAATTCACACGCCTCTATTCCTTTTTATTTCTATATTTTATTTGTAAATAAATTAATACTTGTCTGAGAAAATAAAGAAAAAAAAACCTATGTTATATATTTTTATTGAAACAAACACACAAACAAACACACATACGCAAGAAAGAAGAATAGTTTTTCAACTTGAAGAATAAGAAGAAGAAGAAGAAGAATAAGAAGAAGAAAAAGAAAACCAGAACTGCTGAAGAAGATTGATTGATCATGGAACCCGCTGTAAAACGTTACATTTATTTTATTTTATTTTATATTTTTCTTCTTAAATCAAGAACTCAAAACAATTGGAAAATCCTGCTCTGCTACATTATTAGAAAATCTTCATACACACGGATATATTTTGGATTTGACGTTACACGGATAGAAACTCTATCATAGAAATGAAACCTAAATTTTCACGAATATAATATAACTACGAAAAAAATAATGAAAATTTCGATTTATGTAAATTAAATTAATTGCACAACACAGAACAAAATTAACAAATTTGTTTCTTTTTTTTTCCCCCTTTCATTCTTATTTACCAAACGTAAATCTAAAAACATTATCTAGTATCGACTCTTTCAGAACAAAATTATTATTCTTTGATTTTACCAAACCAAAATCAAAAAAGAAATTAATAGAAAACGGTAATTAAAACAAATGAGCCTATTTTTTTTTTAATTCGTAACATTGTAAAAACGCAACAAATTAATAATCGACAATTATTATTATTATTAACAAAGATACGTATAAAATTAAAACAGGGTTTCTCAAATATTTTTCCCTCTCCTCCCTCCCCCCATAGGTCTGCACTTTCCCTCCCGAAAACAAAAACACTTCTACCACTACTACTACTCCGAATCATAAATTCTACATTACCTTCCCTTTAATTAAATCATAGTCCTAGAATTATCATGAAACTTAGATTTAAAATGAACATTCAAAAATTTGCGTTCGAATCCGAGTGGGGGAGGAGGGTGATTGTTAAACACATTCTAATGTTTTGGGAAACCCTGATTAAAAAAAAAAGAAAAACATATAAAAGATCTTAATTAAACGAGTGTAATAATAATAATAAAAATGATAATAATAATAAAAATGATAATAATAATGATTTAAAAGAAAGAAAGAAAGAAAGTAAGAAGCACGTACGACGATATATCACATAACGTATTATTTTTCTTTTCGTTTATGTTACAGATTGGATCGATGTGAAGATAATTCATGAAACAATTAACCAAACGCAACCCGAAGAAAATATATCCGAAAAATCGAATAGTAATGATAATATGTCGGATATATTAACGAATCCAATCGTAGAAATGAAAGTAGAAAATGATTCGGATGAGACGATGTACGAGGAAGAAAAATGGTACGAAACTGATAAAACGCACAATGAAAAATGTCCCTTTTGTCAGAGGTCATTCAGGAGAACGCAAGATGTTGGAAAACACGTTAAATATTATTGTTTGGAAAATCCTAATTCGAAGTGCAGATTGAACAAAAAACCGATACCATCGTACAACTGTAAGGAATGTAAGAGATCTTTCAGAGTGAAAAAATTATTGACGTACCATGAGAGGCACGAGTGTAATATGAAATATAAGTGTCCATTTTGTCAAAACTATCTGTCGGGTCGTTTATCGAGTAAACATCTTGAGACGTGCAGGAAAAAACACGCCGCAGCCGAGGTAAAACAGGACAATTCAACCGAAGAATATTTTGAAATTGTTGACTCGGATACCGATTAATATATTGAAATTGATTTTCATTTTTCGTATTCCTTTTTTTTTTTTTTCCTTTTTCTTTTTTTTTTTCTTTCTTCTTCTCCTCTCTTTTTACAATAACAACGACATTTATTTTTACGTTTATTTGTTTTGTTTATTTCTTTTTACCATTATTCGTTTTCCTTTTCTCGTTTGATATAAAAAGAAAAAAATGTGATTTATTTTTATTCCGAGAGAAAAAAAAAAGAAAAAAAAAAAAAAGAAAGTATTTAAGAAGAAAATTAATAAAGAGCATGAGCATATTTAAATTAAATGTTTGTTAACATACAGATAATATTAGAACAATTCCTATTAGTTGATTGTTCCATTTTTGAATCTCGATTAATGATAATTAATTTAGTTTTTCATTTAATTTGTTTGTTGTTAGGTATTATTGGGTTATTTATTCTTTTCTTCTTTTTATCTTTCTCTGAGATTCTCTCTCTCTCTCTTTCTCTCTCTCTCTCTCTCTCTCTCTCTCTCTCTCTCTCTCTTGGATATGCATTTGTGCGTTTGCAATCAACCTTTCGAATGTGTTGCAAATAGTTTTTTTCTTTTTTATTAAATCTAAGACAATGCCGGAGTATATGATAATTATGATTTCAATAATATTTCGTCTTGTTTAAATTAATTTTATTCCATTTTAATGCACATTCGAATTGTTGATTATTGAAATATATAATTGGTTTCTGTTTTTTTTTTTTTATTTTATATATTTTATATTTTTTTATATTGAAATTTTATTTTATTTTTTTTTATCCATATTATCGATTATAATTTTATACAATAATTATATACATTCAAAGCATTTAATAAAATTATGAATTTTTAATGAAATTTTAATATGTTCCGATGGATTAAGCCAAGTTTTAAAGTATTATTATTATTATTGATATTATTATTATTAATTAGTCTTTAAATATTTCACGTTTTGATTCGATGTTTCTTCTGTTTTAAATTTGTATGTGTTGTACGCAGGAAGAACTAATACTCTTCATGCATAAAACTACAAATGTGTATTTGTATGTTTATTTGATTAAATGATTTCAAACTGTTTTACCAACTTGGATTGCATTTTTTTTTTCTTTTTTTCTTTTTTGGTAACAAAATTTCAAAACTTATGATATTTATTCTTTACTTTATAATTGAATAAACTGAATATTACAATGTTTTTTGAATTACATTGTAAAATTTCAGTTTTCATACGCACTCAAGTGATTATCTGGTCTCGATTAGTATTATCAAATTTATACGATTTTCAAGCCGACTTGTCGAACAAAATTACAAAGAAATTTATTCGCCACAAATTAATTGTATTAATAATTATTATTATTTTGTGATTATGCGTACTTTTATTTTAAAGATTAAGTCATTACAAAAAACATTTATATTGTACAGTTTTTTACTTTTTAATAATTAGATGATTATTCATATGAGAAAAAGAGAGTGTGTGTGTGCGTGTGTGAGAAAGAGAGAGAAGGAGAGAGACTTACGTTGAGAATAGTAAAAAAAAAAAAAAAAAGAAATAAGAAAGAAAGAAAAATAAAACCAGTTCAGTATGTATTTATCCAAAAAAGAATTTATAATAAACAATAATTACCAACAGGAATATAAGAATGTATAAGAATTTGTTTATAAAAATTACTTATTATAAAATAAGGAGTTCAGGGATAAAACGTGTTAGATTTTGATTATTCAAAGAAAATTATTTTTAAAGATCAAATAGAAATGTGTGTGTCCTAAGCTCAAACAAAGGAGGAGGGGGTTCGAGGGTGAGGCTAGCAACCTACCCTCGATAAAAACAATATTCTGGAAATAGCAATAAAAAGCTACAACAGGACGAATTTCTAATAAAAAGATGAAGAAGAAGGAGAAGAAGAAGAAGAAGAAGAAAAATAGAAATGTATTTGATTATTTCTTTTCCATTAAGTTAATAGAAAACTTAGACTGATTGAAATTAAGATTTTCTTTTTTTGGTAAATAAAAAATAATACATAATAACATGTTTTAGCCTTTGGTACTCTTTAAATGTTTAAAAAAGAATATAAAAATAAAATGAAGGCTACGTATTATATTTATGTTTACGTTGTTTATTGATTTTTTCGGTACGCTTAAAGTTACATATATTTTGTTTTTTTTTGTGTTTCAGTTAACCACCGTTGAAGTAATTAAGATTATCAATGTAAAAAATGAGAACCCCTTTTAAAAAGTAAAGTTCGTCTGACAACGTTTCGTATTTACATTAAAAAAAAAAAAAAAAAAAAAAAAAGAAAAAAATAACATCCAATATTAACTATTGGGTGATAAATGCAAAAAAAAAAAAGAAAATGGCGTATCTCCGATTTTGGTATTTGATTTTGGTATTTAATTTTGCTACCAATCGAACGATTTTACCACGTACTTCACGCTTTTCGATTGAAATGTTAAACAATTTCAAAGAAAATATATTGTCCTGCATGTGGGGAATTTATTTATCGATTATAAGATTTGATTTACGTTTATAGGTTGTGTCGTGTTCTTATTTGACTTACGTATTAATAATGAATATATAAAATGATTGATCGACCAACCGTGGTTCCCCCTTTAAGATTTGTTTGATTTTTTTGTATTGTTTATTTGTCTATTATTTTTATTTCTAGAATTTTGTTTTTCATATATACGCATGTAATAATTAATTACTTTTTTAATTCGTTTGATATATTATAAAGTTTCGTTTGTATTTAAATTAGTAAACGATTTTTTGTTCTTCAACACAATGCACTGATTTCACAACTTTTTTCCTATCACCTTGAGCAGTATTTCAATCCTTTTATTTTTTTACTTTAATTCTAATTTTTGTTTACCACTCACTTAACGTTACTTTTTTTTTTTAATTAGTTATAATTATTTATATTAATTGTTGATGATGATGATGATGATAATCCAATGCAGTTTGTTTGACAGGACCGTGCCTGCCTACAAATTATTTGTGATAAGGTACCTGAACAAAAAAGAATAGAAACTACGCACATACAACATGACATATAAAACATCATGATTTTAAATCTTCGAGATATACTTTGTATTGTGTGGGTACACATTTTATTTTTTGTTGTTACCATAATCAGAGAAACAGGATTGAATGTACACACATTTATCGGTTTTTTAATAATGATTTTTGGATGAATTGTTCATTGGTGTGAGTATGACCTTGTACCCTGATCCTGTTCCAAATGAATTTTTTGTTCTTAATATTTTTGAAATGTTAAATGTTTTTTCTTTGATTTGATTTATTTTTAATGCATCTTGGGAAAAGGGTATCGTTACTTGTTTGCGTTTGAATCTATTCTTTAACAATTTCCAGTATTAATATTTTTCCTGTACACGTTTTTGTCAAATTGACAATGTATTATAAAATGCAATATATTATTATATATGTAATTACAGAAATTATATTACTCCGTTTGATGTATCTTTAATAAATAATTATAAATATATATATATATATACATATATTATATGTATATATTACTCTAATCATAGTCTCCATTTTTTTTTGTTATCCCTAATTAGATCCTTAAATGAATAGAATGTTAATAAGTTTTTGTGAGAGATGCGATTCGTTGATATTACACTGGAACGTGTAATTTGTTATTTTAATTAACAAGAATAAATATATACTAAGAATATTATTATTAAACAATTTTGTCCGTTGATAATTTTTCTCTTCTATATTAAACATTTATTTTCATTAAATTAATCTATGAGTAACTCTTTTTTTTTTTTTTAAATTAACTCTAATAAATTTTCAATGTTGAATATTAAAGTTTCTCTTAGAATTATCATATAATAATTAATAAAAAAAAGATATAATTAAATTATTGATATATAAACATAATTGTGTTTCATAAATTAATAATTATTGTACACATTTTTATACAAAATGATGTTACATTATATATTATAAGGAAAAGAAAAATAATAATAGCAATAATATATATATATATTTTGTAATTAATTAATTAAAAATAAAATATTATATTTTTACGATATAAATAATATATTTACAAAATGTTAACATATTGGTCAATGTAATATAATCAAAGTGATAAATGGATAACTTTTTTTTATGTTACAGGAACAAATAAATATTGGTTATCCAATACAAGAATTACAAGATCCATGAGGATGGCCGATGAGAGTACTAAGAAAAGTGGTAAATTTTCTATTATGTTTGCTTTTATTTTTCTTTTTTTCTTTTTTTTCTTTTTTTTTTTTAATATTTTCTTTTAACACGATAAATACAAACGATCACTAACTGTTTGCACGTTCGTATGTAATTAAAAAACAGTTGAACAATTTACTTAAAATATAAAAAGAAAGTTAAAAGAAACGAGAAAAAAAAACATTATATTATTAATATTTTAATAAGCTAATTTCTTGTTCTACGTATAGTAGGATTTCGTCATTTATTTATTTATTTAAGAAAGTAATAATTTGATTGATTTATTTAATAACGTTTATCAGTAATTATTAAACGATTTAAAAATATAATGAGATAGAACTAGAACTAGATGAGAGAACTAGAGACAGAACTTACTGACAGAAATTACTCTAAAAAATTTTTCGAATCATGCTTATTTTTGCTTTGCTTTGTTTTTTTTTCTTTTCTTTTTCTTTTTCTACTAATAAACGTATACGTCCTCCTACGTTATAAACTAATACCAGTTCTTTGTGTTTTTTCATTTTTTTTTTTTCCTTTGATTATTATTGATTTCAGATGTTGGTGCAACAACTATTAATTCTACGTTTAAATGCAAAAGTTGCAAAGTTATCATTGCCAACGAGGAATTGTATAAAATGCATGAACCTCTCTGTATTATTTCTCAAGAAAAATGCGGTGGAGCCAGGACTCGGAGTGGGACTGAGACTGTGCCTGGGAGTGGGGATGTTGGTATTGCTATTGGTGTTCTTGAGAGTGGGAGTGGGGGTTGCGGTGATTCCATAGGTGGAGACAGTGGTGGAGAATGTGGGATTGATGAAGAATTTCCGGAAAATGTTGAAGTAATCGTACCTTCCGTGGCATACAGATGTCCCTATTGCAAGACAAGTTATGCTAAACGTGGCAATTTGAAGAGACACATTAAAATTGGTTGTGGTCGTGATCCTAATTATTTTAGAAATAAAAAATAAAAGTGAAGAGAAGAGAAGAGAAGAGAAGAAAATAAAAATAAAAATGAAGAAGACGAAGAAGAGTGATTTGATAGTATCGAATCGCAAATCGATTTACAATTCGTTGACACGTTATTGTTATATATGTTTTTATTTGCCATAATGATTCGAACATTATTTTTTAAATCTTTATTAACCATTTGATTAATCGTTTTGGGTGTACGATTGAAATGTTGCGGTAATGATTTTGTATGATGTATTTTTGTTAACAAAAATATTTCAATAATCAACTACTGTTACTATAAATATTACAAATTTAACGAGATAAGCGTTGCTTTTTTAATGTCCCAAACACAGAATTTCTAAACGCTTATAAGCGCCCACAGTAGTATCCGTAAGCTGTCTTAAATGATTTTCATTTTTTAATATTTAATTAATAGAAAATAATTTCTATAATATAATATCATTACGTAGTGATGTTAATATATTTGTAATGATCTTGTTTTCAATTGTTTTGTTATATGTAAGACCCATTTTAGGAGTTGACAAGGGACTTGTCTTTAAAAATAAGATTAAATAAGACCCCATAAGTTCCTCTGTTCACTCTTAAAGTGGATTCCATGATATTTATATATATACAAAATTATTGAAGAGGCTAAAAAAAAATATTTACACATTGTGTATATTACGGTATGTTTGTCTTGATTTGACAAATTTGATTTGACAAATTGAAAAAAGAAAAAAAAAAGAGAAAAAAGTCGAAATCGTGTGAACGATTTATTAAGATTTCTATTCGATCCTATCTTTGTATTCATTTTCCCCATAAACCTCACTTTTCCCATATTTCACTTATCATATATAATAATCGTGTATCATCGTATTTATAAAAATCATATCAACCTCGGAGCACTTCGAAATCTGTAATTATATTAATACAACTTTGTATTTATAATAAAGAAAGAAAGAAAACACAAAATATTCCTTCTTGAATAGACTTAACAACGCAATGAGTTTATTATTTTTGTCTTTAATATTAAAAAAGTTAACTTGTCCAATAATAACAATTTGCAGGTATATAATATGTCAACAGAGATTTGAATAATTCGACAGGAATCTTAAATTTAATTACTGTTACGTGTGATAACAAAACAAAAAAGAAAAAGATAAAAAAAAATATTTTATAAATACTCGTTCCTGTTCTTAATGTCTTCTGTCGTCGATATTTAAAAGTTAAGTATTATTTCATTTTTTGTTTAGCTCACATTTTTCCTCCGATTATTACAACTGGAATAATTAAAATAATAAATCTGTCAGAAGAAGAAGAAGAAGAAGAAGAAGAAGAAGAAGAAAGAAAATGATTTAAAAATTAATCGAAACAATATAAAAAGATTTTTCTCGTTTAATCGATGAACCCGAAGGGCAAAAATATTTGATCAGATACTGGAATACCAATGAACATTAATTATCATATGAAATCATATTATTATTCATTTTATTGTGGTAAGGAACCACGTTTCCAGTGTTAATATTCTTCGAAGAAACCTAATTTTATTCTTCTAGCATGTATCATTACGTTCGTAAAAAACACACGGACCCAGAAGTTACACACAGATCATTGATCTACACAAATAACAATTTTAGATTTCATTGTTGAATTATTATAATAATAATAATAATAATGATTGCATTTGCGAAAAGAGAAGGAAAAATGCATTTAAAAAACGAAAGATGAATATTTTTCTAATTGAAGCTACGTGTGTGTCACCACCTATCGTTGACCCTATCTGAAATTTTTGGAAATAATTAAATAATCGAGAAATATTGTTATTTATTATTATCTATAATTAATTATTGGATAAAAATTTATAATAGTTCCTTTAGTATTGAATTAGCTAAAGGTGTGGATTTTACTACACACACGATGCGTGATGTTACAAAAATTAATAGAATTACTTCATTGGTGGACACATCGAGAACACACATCGAATTATAATTAATGTATATATACTTTTGAAATATCATAAATACGAATGAAACTTGTCTATCCCAGGAAAATGTAATTATTATTTTTTTTTTCTTTTCTTTTTTAGGATACTTAAAATAAGAGGGGGTAGAGAAGACGTCTAAAACGAAAAGGAAAAGAAAAAGAAAATTCATGAAAGAAATTTGATTATTTTATCTTCTTCGTTTGCCTTTTTATTTCTTTTTCTTTTTTTTTTGTTCGAATATCTTTCCAATTAAATTTCCAACTGACCCATGTATTTTCCTTTTTTCAGATCTATTCACGAGCTTCAGAACGGCCAGTCAACGGCTCCGTTACTTGAACAGATACTACAGAAGTATCGTCAGGTATCCTTGTATGAATTGTAGCAGTGTCTATAACAAGAGAGGAAGCCTGATGACACATTTGAGATACGAATGCGGCCAACCACCAAGATTCAAGTGTCCCTATTGCGATATGATATCAAAGAAAACGTCTAACGTTCAACAACATATTAGGAGAAAACACAAGGGTTCTGTCGTTTATGTACAGGATACACGTTTGTCAACGAATTTTCCATATAATCCTTCTACCAATCGACATATTGTTTAATTTATAACAATTATCGAGTAACAATTAATTATATTTACGATCACTTTTGTTGATGATCTCTCTTTAATTCATGATTTTAATATAATAATTTAATATTAAATTTTAATAATTAATACAAAATACATTTTTAATAATTTAATATTAAAATTTAATATTATATACGTAGATAGTATGGTATACTATACAGGGTGTTTCCCATAACGTATTTTATCTACTCCAGGATATAGCAATCTTTTGTTATTGTTTTTTAATATTCTTCATATATTCCTGAAGTGGATTTCACGTAAAATGAAATATACTGTATTTATATACTATACATTTTACTATATATCTATTATTAACAATATTTAAACCTATCATGACTGATCAAAACGTTTATATTTAACGATTTTATATGGGAAATTTCAGTAAGACATCCAAATTTCGATAGGTTCACTGTTCGATAGTCAATTTTCTTTTAATTTTCTTCAAACTAGTTGTAAGAATTTTGTGAACGTCCGTCAACAACCCTCTCTTGTATAATACTACGCAAACACACCTTTTTTATTTATTTATATTACAATAATAATTTTATCTTTATCGTATCGTATCGTTTGTCAACGAATTTTTTTTTTTAATATTATTTTTATAAAATACAATTTCTCGAATAACTATAGAAAGATAATGATTGTTCAACTTATACAAAAATTCCTTTATCCGAACAAAGTTATGGTTATATAATATAATAATTCGGATAATGGATACTAGAGATTTTGCTGAAAGCATACAAATTAATTAAAGTAAATGTCCTTGGAAATATTTATTTAAATATTTCATTTTTTTTTTAATTTTTAGATACGTTCCCAAGTAATTAATTAGGATAATCATTATTGTAATTAGCTGATATCAATCTTGTTGCTATACTAATAACATTAATTCATTTAGTTTGAAGTTATCATATATAATTATATAATATCTTTTTTCTTTTTTTAATAAGTATATCTATGTGTGTGTGCGTGTATGTGTGCGTGCGTGAGTGCCTGCGTGCGTAAACGTGTTAATTGTATTTTATTTCTTTTTTATTTTATTTAAACTACAGCAATAAACGAATGAACAATATTATTTTTGTACTGTCAGGGTACGAAAAATATGACATACTTTATACTCGTATAAAGTGACAATCATTGTTGTTTAAATATTATAGACTGATTTTACGATATTTTTTCTATATTTTTTCTTAAATATATATTTAATTAATAATTAAATATTTTTAATAATTATATATTTTTTAATTATCACAGATAATTATCAATGGACCGACTGAACTTGTAATTTGATTTTATGAAAATTTGACAAGAAACACGTTTTTGTAAAGTGTGAAAGATGTTAACGATTATAAAATCTCAATGAAATCATCAAGATTATTTTCCAACCTGTATTTAAACCTACGTATAAATCCTTTTTATCGGAAATACCTTTTTGGTTTAATGTTAAGAAAAAAAAAAACGAAAAGTAATCTAAACGATTTGATTGAAATTTTAAATAATTACGATAAGTCATTATGATTGTAATAATTCATAATAATTGACAATTTTTGTATGTCGTTTATCGTAATTCAAAAGAGTTATGAAATATTATGTAAAATTTGCAATGAGAATTGTTCGACAAATATTTTTAATTAGGAACGTTGACGTGCGTTACATTTGAAACTTAATTTTCTTAATTCTTATTATATTTATCAATAGTGTAATTATTATAACAGTGTCATACATCTAACGAGTAAAAACAAAAAAAAATACAATACGAACAAGAATAATTATTAAATAATATAATAATATTAACAGGAGTATAGAGAAGAAAAAAATAATGTTAATGCGTAAAAAATATCGATATTATAAGATTAAACGAAGAAAAAAAAAACAGAAGAAGAAGAAGAAGACACGATAATTTAACGTATAATAGCTATTTTATATATATATACATACAATATAATGTGACAATTATATGATTAATTATTTATTACTATAATTTATCATTTTGTTTCTTTTTTTTTTTTAAAAAACCAAGCTATCCACGTTCATTTGTTTTGTACATATTATTATTATTATTATGCTATGACGAATATTTTATAATTAAAATAATTTACAGATGATATAATTTTTAGGTCGATGTGCACTAATTTTAAAGAAAAAAAAAAAGAAAAATCATAAAACAACTACTACTACACCAACAAATCCAAAAAAAAAACAAACAAAACCTAACAGAGAAAACTAGTAAAAGAAAAAAAAAAATTAAACGAAACGAACGCATGTGTAAGGATCATTATAACAAAAAAAAAAACAAGAAAAAACGCACACATTTATATAATAATAATAATATTAATAATACACACATATATGTGATACAATGATTAGATCGTATTTTGGTATTGTTTTGTTTTTTGTTTTCAGATTACCTACGTTATCATCTTAATAATCATCACTATAATAATCATCATAATCGTCTTCATCATCTAATCAAGGAAGAAACGAAGATCGATAAGAGAAATTTTGTAACAACGTTGACCGATTCGAGCATTAAATTTGTATGTCCAATGTGTGGCAGATCGTACAATCGTCGTGCAAATCTTCGTCAGCATATAAAATACGAGTGCGGCCAACAACCACGTTTCAAATGTCCATATTGCAAATATCGTTCGAAGAAAACGTCCAACGTTTACACACACATACGTAGTATTCATTCCGGTAACGATGTGTACGTTGTACACGTCAATAAATAAATTTTTTATTCTAATTTTAATTTTAATTTTAATTTTAATTTTAGATTTGATTTGGTTATTATTTTTTTTTTTTTTCCTAACGAATTCGTTATATTCTATATTTAGAATTTTATAGATTTGTTTTATTTTTTTAATATATATTTTTTTTGGTTTTGTCTTCCTATCAAAGACAGTTGATCGTTAGAAAGAGTTCGACGAAATAAATGAATTTGATTTATTGTTTATATAATTTTTGATTTTGAATAATATATTTCTCGTTAATAATTGTAAATTCGTATTTATATTAATAACGAACGAAAAATGATATTAGAATGACGATATATATATATAATAAAAAGAAATGTTTAATTAAATATTATCAATTGTTAATAACTTTAATATTATATATATAAAAATATATCACATACTTCTATCTATTTATAAGTTTATAATTTATTATCGTAATATTTATTAACGTTAAATGAAAAAAAAGAAAAGAAAAGAAAAAGAAAAAGAAAAAAAAGTATTAAATTATAATAATAGACGAAAAAAAAAAAACAAATAAAAAAACCTAACTGTCACAGAGAATTAACGAATGGTTTAACAATAAAAATCGTCGATGTCTTTGATTAACACTTAATAAAATAATTTGATCATTATCTCACAATATCCTTTAATAATAATAATAATAATAATAATATCATCGAATCTCTCCTTTTCTTCGGTCAATTTCCTTTCCAAAAAAAAAAAAAAAACAAAAAAAGAAAAGAAAAAGGAATAAAAGAAAAAAAATATTAAATTTTATATCGAAATATAATTTTGACTGATTATTTGATAAATATTCTTTTACAGATATCATACAATTGGGTGACTTCAATATGGTGACCAAGAAACAGGAAACAACGTCAAACAAAAATCATCATCAACAACAACAACAACAACAACAACAAACTTCGTCATCGAGCAAAAGCAAAAAGAGATTCTCGTGTCCAAGATGTGGTAGTACGTTCAACAGGAAGAACAATCTTGGTACTCACATGAAATACGAATGCGGACAACTACCAAGATTTGGTTGCCCATATTGTCAATACTGTTCGAAAAAATCGTCAAATATACGTGCACACGTACCTAGGAAACATTTTGGTAGAAAAATTTATGTAATCGATGTGTCGACTAATCTCAAATACGATTACATCATGAGATCTGACCTGGACACGAAAGTTGAGGGCACGTTTTTCGAGTCGTTTAATTAATTTAATCATTCAAATTTGTATTATTTTGTTTAATACAAAAATTCGTAATGATATATTTATTAAAAGGGGGGGGGACCGAAAAGTAACGTTGTTTCTAACTATAAATATGTATTTTTTTTTTTATATAAAATTTTAATTTATCATCGTCTTATCGTGTATCATATTTTAAAGTAACGTTTGAATTTAATTTTAAATAAAAAATGTCATTACTTTCCGGTCCCCCCATATATGTATATAGAAATATATATATTTATTGTTATATATTATATATTTAATTTATATAGGATCGAATAAATTAAACATTTAGTGGACAACACCTGGATGATCCAAAATTTAGAACAAATCGGTTCGAAAAAAACGCAAGACTCTCTCCGGGCTCGTGTCCAAACAGATCCAGTTTGATTTTCAACAAATCAAATTTGTATATATTTATTTAACGAGAGAAAAAAAGAAACTGTGGAATATTTATTTTCTCGTTATTGTGATCGATTATTATAATTAAAAGGTCGATTTTAAATTCCAGATACTTATCGTGTCTTCATTATTTTAAATAAAAGTAACATTCACGTGTATATGTATGTATGTATGTATATATATATATTATTAAGATTCGTGAAATCATCATTTTGAAGATACTAAACTCATCATCGATCAACAACAACAACAACAACTATGAAGATATGCTCCATAATTATCACTAGAAAAAATTATTTTGTTGATTCTCTTCCTTCTTCTCCCTCCAGAAATAAAAAAAGAGTATATTACAAACTATAGAAAAAAAGGGACAACATAAAATTATTAAAACAATTTAATTCAAAGTTTCGATTTCATTTGATTAATGTCAGTTTAAGAAAAAAAAAATTATACAAAGATCGAGAATAACATATTTCATAGTCAATGCGTACGCATGTGTTTCAGGATTGAGTTATCAAGTGTACCCTACTAACCTGCCAAATAGGACAACAAATCTGTCGGAGAGTGAATCAACATTATTACCTAATATGGAAATGATCAATGGACATTTAACGAAATCTAAATCGTGGGATAAAATACTTCTACGAAAGTTTCCATGTTCTAATTGCAAAAGTGTGTTTAGCCGTAAAGGGGGATTGACTTATCATCAAAAATTCGAGTGCGGACAATTGCCAAGATTTATTTGCCCTTATTGTAATTATCGTGCCAAACACATATCTAATGCACGAAGACATATTAGAACTTGTCATCCTGGAAGAGACGTTTACACGGTAGATATTTGTCAGCTACAACAATCGCAACATCATCATCATCATCATCATCATCATCGTCATTAGCAACGACAAGACTTACCCTGCCAATCTCGACAAACCTAATCTCTGAAAAGTTCCTCGAGAAGATTTAACGATTTCTGGATCAGTGTTTTTTCTTTTTTTTTTTTTTATTGTAAATTATAATACAAATTCGTTGTACTCGTAAGAATATTCGAAGGGTTTAGAAGAAAAAAAAAGAAAAATACCACTGATCTGGATTTTCGTTTTAATCGTGAGATCAAGAGACTATATAATAATTGTATATATTTGATTTTTCTGTATAATAATATTATTCTTCCTAGAAAGAAATCAGCTTTTAATGGTTTCTTTCTTTTTAAATCGATTATTTTTATCATCGCATTGTCGTTATTGTGTTTATTGTTATTTTATATTTCGATGTACATACGCGTATCTCGCTGGTTGTGTTTTTTTTCTTTTTTTTTAATTTAAAAATTTCTCTTATCTCGACGAAAAGGGAATCTTATTTTCAGGCGCAATATTACGAGAGAGATTAATATATAATTATAATATAATTATATTTATATTTATATTTATTTTAAATATATATATATATTTTTATATATTTTATTTTTTTTTATACTAATTTCATGTGATTTGATTTAAATCTTTTACGTGATTTAAATGAAAATTAATCATTTTTTTTCTTTCAGAGAGATTATATTTGTTCTTTTTAGATTGTAAAAAAAGAAGAAATATAATTTCGTTTTGTTTTCTTTTTATTAAAAGAAAGACTCTCGCGGAAGGTGTAATTTATTTTTGAAAAATTCTTTTTACGAAATTCTTTAGCACCCTCTCTATGAAGGAATTTTTAACCAATTATTCTGTAAAACGAATAAAATGGTTTTAGATTATCGTTTCTTCTAATTTACTTTTATTTTTTTTTTATTAGACAATATCTCGGTTGTAATTACGTACTTATTACTGAAATTAAGAAAAACAAATGTTATTTTTAGCCCATTTAATTTTTCAATTATTCAAATAATTAGATCACTAAGATTAAAGATGAAAGTGTTTTATACGTATATGTGATATATATATATATATCAAAGAAATATTTAACTCATCTCCTGAATCGATGATTTAATGTATAAACAGGATTTTTGTTTCTATTACAAAATTATTAACTATTACAAAACAAATTTGTATAATAATTGAAATCTTTTTTTTAACTTGTCATAATGATGCAAATGTAATTTACGTTATTACCGATGTATTAATTAGATTGTAATTGTTATTATACATATATATATGTGTATATATATGTATATGCAATAAATTGTTACACTTTTGTTAATAACAATGAATTATTTCGAAATTATTTATAAGCCGAAATATATGTAACATGTGTAAAAGCTTAGGTAGATTGATTAGATCGTATAAAAAACAGGTTGGTAAATTAATATATTTACTAGTCCTATAGGTGTTTAAAAAAAAAGAAAAAAAAAAGAAAAAAAAACAAACGTCATCAATCTAAAACCCAAAGAAATGAACTAATATTTTTTAACCTAGTGTTTCTTTTTGTTTCGTTTTTTTTTTTTTTTGGTTTCATTTCAATTTCTTCTTTTCTTTTTCTCTTCTTTCGAATTTATTTCTCTTTTTTTTCGTTTCGTTTCCTTTTAATTTTTTTTCTCTTTTTTTTATTATTATTATTATTATAATTATTATGAAGCAAAATAATTTCGATACGTTTTAATCGAAATGAAATAAAAAGAAAAAAGAACGGGACAGGTTTGTGTCGACCACGTGTATGCAAAAAAAAAGAAAAGAAAGAAAAAAAAAGAAAAAGAAAAAAAAAGTCGAGTTAATAAATAATAAAATATAGGAACTGTTATACAGTTGATTTTGTTGTGCTTTCTGTTTCAGAATATATATTACCAAGAGAGATCGTTTATCTGCCATTCGTAGGAACAGATGATAGACGTCCATACCATCGTAGGGATAACACCAACAGCAATGGTTTATCCATCGACAAGCCTAAATTTCCTTGTCCAAATTGTACAAGTGTATTCAGTCATAAGAACAATCTTTATTATCATTCGAAATTTGAGTGTGGCCAATTACCCAGGTTCAATTGTCCCTATTGTCCTTACAGAACCAAACATGTATCCAATGTACGTGCACATGTACGTAGAAAACATCCTGGTCATAAAGTTTACGCAGTTGATGTTTGCAAATGTTAAAAATTGGATTACTTAAAACTTCCCCTTAAACTCTCTCTCTCTCCCTCCTTCCCCCCCAAACCCCAACGCACATATTTAATATTACAAATTTATATATGAAAAATTAATAAACCTTTTTATTCTTCACGAATATATATTATATATTAGTTATATATTAGTTAGATATTATGTTGAATGATATACAATTTATTGTCAAATTTTTTGTTTTAATTAACGTGTTTATTATTTAGAAAAATGATATAATATGTACCCAAGAATGTTTGTCATTTATTTTAAATATTTGATTAGAATTTTAAACTTTGTTCGGCTGTGTAATGAAATTAAATACCAAAAGATTATTTTCAAGTAATAATCATATATTCTAAGACGATCTTTAGGATTTATTTTTATTGTATGAAATATTAATCATTAATCAACAACACACACACACACAAGTTTCATTCATGTATATATCTATGGAATATTTTATTATTATTATTATTATATATATATATATATACATGCATGATATGATGCATAAATGCGTTTACGTGAACTAAATAATGATGTGATGAATTATAGTTGACGATAAAATAAAATTGAAATGATATTTATTTGTTAAAAAACAAAAAACAAATTAGATCTTATCGGGTTTATAGAAAAATCTTACAAATTCTATATTGAATACAAAGATTAAATTTAAATAAATGTTTATTTATTTACGAATTTTAGGCTCGTAAGTGACGAAATAATTAATCGGATTTGATAATACTCTTATCCGTAAGTTTGCATTAGTATTATTAAAATGTGCAAAAACAAAAAAAAAAAGAATAAAAATTCTTTAGACTGGAGCTAATATTTGCATGTATTATATTTAATTAATATTTAATTAACGTATTATTTATATCGTGATATTTTGTATTATTAATAATAATAATAGTAATAATAATAATGACGACTGATCGTATACTAGCCAATTTAGTAGTATTTATCAAAATGAAAAATTAATCCAATCGTCGTGATTTATTTATTTAAAAAAAAAAAAATAAAAAAGAAAAAGAAAAGATGTATAATAGAGGATAGATCTAAAATATTTCTATGTTCTTTCCTCGAAGTGTGTTTATATTATAAAATTAATATGAGAATGAATACAGAAAAAAAGAAAAAGCAGAAAAAAAAGACATTCCAAATCTCTTCCGCAAAGAAAAGAAAATAAATAACATTAAATTTTATACTAAATAAAAAAAAATGTAATTATTTATATACTTATTTGTATATAGAAATTTTTTGGTATATTAGATTTTATTGTATTAATTTGTATACATATTAGATATGTTTAATCGATTTTAATTAATGTAATTATTATTAATAAAAAGAAAAAAAAATCATTCTAAATATTTATCAAAAAATTTGTAAACGTTCTTTTGTATATAACTTAAAGAAGAAGAAGAATAAGAAGAAAAAGAAGAAAGAAGAAGAAGAAGAAAGTTCGTCGAACATCATGGAAGAACAATTTTCAATTTTTAGATGAAGAAAATATTAAAAAGGAAACTAAAATTCGAAGAAATTTCTCACAGTGTGGCGATAAAAAAATTAAACAAAATATTCAATGCGTGCAACTATGATGAGGTATGTTACGAAATATCAGAAACCTAATGTTTTATTAATACAAAAAGAAAAATTGTTTAAACAAAAATACGAGAATGATTATTTCGCATTAAGAAATATAATCGAACAAAAAAATATATATATTTAGACAAAATTGTGTTAAAAAATTATCTTTAAATTGGTTAACACAGTTTACACAAGTGATGATTAATTATTACAAAATTAATTACTCCTTTTCCAAATATTTTAGGCTAACATTTCTTTTTGTTCTTTTTTTTTTTTTTTTTTTTTCACAAAACAAATCGACAAATGATCCTTGCAATAATGCGATCTCAGTTATTAGCTTAAAAAGAAAAAAAAAAGAAACGAAGTAATTAATTTGTAAAATTAAAGAAAAATTTTTAGCCCTACCAATGACAATTTTTTGTCGTGTGTTGTGCATGTAAACATTATTATTTGACTAATACTTTCATACCAAATTTTTTTCTCGTTAATGGACGAATATAAGAAATAATAATAATAATAATAATAATAATAATAATAATAATAAATAAATAAATAAATAATAAAATAAATAAATAAAATTAAAGAAGGAAGGGTTGTAAACCTTTTCTATTTTATTTTATTTTATTTTTTTTTTATTTAATTAATCAGCCAAGAATTAAACCAAGCAACCTTTCGTTGCTTTTCTTTTTTCAGATCCAAAATTTCCTCTAACTTACGACGAGAGCCAGGTCAATTTTAATTGGACAGGGGACAACGTAATCTTTAAAAAAATGTCAACGACAAAAACAACAACGCCAACGACAACGACTACGACTACTACAATAAATGATCAACAACACGTACAAAGATTCCCATGCGGAAATTGTAACAGCGTTTTCAGTAGGAAACACAATTTGCAATATCATTTGAAATTCGAATGCGGCCAATTACCAAGATTCAATTGTCCTTACTGCGTCTACAGAACAAGACACCCATCCAACGTTCGTGCACATGTTCGTCGTATTCATCCTGGAAGTGCCGTTTACGTAGTTGACATATGCAAAACTGAATTATTTCAATTTACTTAAAAAGTATTGAAAAAAAAAAGAAAAACAAAATCCTCTACGTTACTTATTTCATAAGTATAGGTGAATTTTATTTGAATTTTTTATTTTAATCATCATCGTCATCGGCTTTTTTTGTTTTTGTTTTTTTCTTCTTCCCATTTTTATTGTGATATTATTTGTTTTCTTCCTCTCTTAGGTGTTTTATCAGAACAGCTATTGGATCTGGAAGATTTTCCAAGGGGTTTTAGATTATTTAATGAATTTTGCAAAGATTGTTTAATATATATATGTATATATTTTTTTTTTCTTCTTTTTTTTTTTTAAAGAAGAGGAATGTAACAATATACTTTTCATTGGCTGTGAAATTCTGAATTGAATGTTCTTAAAATTACCAATTGCCTTTTTCAAATTGTAAATTATTTTTACGAACCATTCGTATTTTATGTTTATAACAATAATTTGTTATTTTCAGTTTTTATTGGATTTGCGTAAGATCATTGAAATTTATCGATGGAACCTTTCTGGGAACATTCGTTCAGTTTTATTCTCTTGTCACTTTAAATTGTGATAATCACGGTGTCCCGTTGAATTGGTGGTACAAGAAAAAGTAGTGGCAAATTATTTAAATTATTTTTCTAAAAAAATCATGTGAACAAATTGTATTTTAAATTATCAATTTAATTTATCACATAAAGTCAATAGCAAGCCTCTATTTGCTTGTATCAACCAATAACAACAGTACACCCTATATACTATTATTAATATTTATTAATTTTTTATATAAAAATCTAATGATTTCAATGAAATAATATCTTAGAACGTTAATAATTTGCTACAGTAAGTGATACATTTGTTTGTGATATATAATTGTTCCGAATAAAATTTATTATTTTGATTATGTGTGCTCTTTAAAATTGTTAATAATTTAGGTGTATAGGCGAACAGAAGATTAAAAAAAAAGAAAGAAAAAGAAACCAATGGAAGTGGTTTTTAACAAACGAAAAGAAAAAAAAGAAAAATAGAAAAAATAACGACGAGATTATGCGTAACATCTTATAAAACGATAAATCGTGTGTAAGTTAACGTTTTAATACTTCACTTAAGATTTTTTCCTTACGTATATGTTAACACTTGTAAATTATTTAAAAGAAAAAGAAAAAAAAAAACCTAATTAAAAAACGTATCACATAAGAAAACACGCACGTTGCTTCGCCGTCGTATTTTCTTGGCAATAAAATCAACATTGTATTGGAATTCGAAAATGAAAAAAGAACTATGATGATTTTTGTTTTCTTCTAAAATGGTCTCTTTGATTTTTCTGTTTTCAGATTGTGGGATGATCCCAAGGCAAGAACAACAACAACACCAACAACAACAACACCAACAACAACAACACCAACACCAACAACCACAACTACAACAACAACAACAACAACAACAACAACTTCACCAACAACAACATCAATTACAACAATTAATGCATCAACGACAATATTCATTACCACCGGAAAACTTGAATTACAATCAAGAACGTTATGAAAGATATCAGCAACAGAAGAGTGGGAACACTTGTTACAAATGTGGCAATCATTTTACCTGGCGTAATAATTTATATAATCATCTTAAGTTTCAATGTGGTACATTACCAAGATTTAATTGTCCTTATTGTTCTTATAGAACCAAACATGCGTCCAATGTAAGATCCCATGTACGAAGGATACATCCCGACGAAAAAGTTTACGTACTTGACGTTTATACCAAACAATCGGACGATTCGAAAACTTAGAACGGAAATAGTTTTATTAAGAGTGCAATTTTTATTTTAAAATTATCGAAACTGATAATACACTTATGGTTTGTTTGCTTGCAATAATGTCATCCCCTCTACGTCTGAAATTTTAAATAGGACGCTGGTGTATTTTTAAATTCGTTGCAATTAATTTACCTTTTTTTTTTGTTTTTTTTAATCAAGATCGAGGTGTCTTTTTACACTGATGTAAAATTATTTATTGTTTTTATTGGATTTACTTTTTTTTCGTTTTTTTTTTTACTCGCCTGAGGTCAGGTTGCTGTAGTAATCGCAAAGTATGTTTGTAAATATTTGAATATATTTATATGTGATAAATTATGTAGAAACAAATTAAATTAATTCTATTTTATCTTTTTTTTTTTTTTTATTTTTTCTTGGATACGATGCATCATAAGTGAGTTTGTTTTTTTCTAATTTTTATTTTCAGACAACTTCATCAGTTTTATGCAACTTCAACCCGAACGACGAGGCCACTTGGTTTTATCACATTGTTTTAAATGTTTTTAATTATCCAATAATTAAAGTCACTATTACAGTATAAAAATTATAAATTTAGGTATCCAGTTACCCCTGATTATCCGATCTAAATAAAAATGTCATTTTTAATATTATTTAAAAGGATTAGTGTACACCACCACCAACACACTGAGTTGTCAATCTCATCGTTTATGATTTTGATTCCTTTTCTGCTGGTGTTTTTTTTTTTTTATCCTGTAATCATCATACTATTTCTAATAAAATATTTTCCTATCTGTTTTTCAAATATTTGAAATATCTACACGTTGTTCTCTTACGATATTTGTATGTTACCCTTTAATACTATTGTACGTTGTTCCTTGTTTGAAACATCCAAATTTGTTAAAAAAAACAAAATCCCGAAATAATTTCAAACAAATATTATACAAATTAATTTAACATTTTAATTGCAAAAATAAAATTATATCATGAATTCAAAGGTAAACAGGGAGAATAAAAAAAAAAGAACAAAAAATATTTAAATAAACACGTTTTCCAATTTGACAACGTTTCACAAAGCTTACAAACGTTTTCTTCAGATCCTCGATTTGTATTTGTAAACATTATTCTGCGTCCTCCTTTGAATTTCGGTTATTAACTCGTCAGTTTGCAAATTTAAACGTTCGGTTAACATTACCAAAAGTGACACGGAATTATTTTATATTACAAATGATTGTTTTTCTTCATTGTAATTCGTAATGAATATAACGTAATGTATATGTTTTTTTTTGGAGTTTATTTTTATTCCTACTAGATGGATCGTTTAAAAATTTTGAAAAAAAAAAGAATAGAAAAGAATAAAAAAAAATGATATTAATAATTATAACAAATTGTATTCGTCTCGTTTAAATGACACTATCAATGACTTATTAATTTTTAATTTTTTTGTTTCAGATCATTTCAATTTCTACGAATCTCCCCCCACTGACGAGCCGATGAGCCTAATTTTAAGTGATTCAAACGATCGTAATCTTTATGTTGATTAATTTAATACCGAGTTAACATTTTTTCCTGTTTTTTATTGTCAACACACTTGCAGGGGAATTTTGATTGAATTGATATTCACCAAATGTCGAAATAAATGTTTTTCGAACGAAATATTTAAAGTACATTTAACACAAATATAAACAATATTAATAATTTATTCTTTTTATTTGTAACATTTACAGATTCTCGGACTATTATTTTGAGAAACATCAAAAACAACAATGGATCCATCAAATGATACGAAAATAATATCTGACGATTCGAAGAAGAATAGTACGTGTTTTAATATTCATCCAAATTCTAACAATTAATTATTATAAATATTCATTTTTTCCAAACAAACATAATAATAATTTATTCGATTATTATTTCTTTTCCCATACAAGCTGATAATGATTCCCAACGAAACTCGGAAACACTTACGTCTGACACGAATGGTAATATTAAATGTGAATATTTATACGATGCTGATACGTTGAATTTTTTTAAGATATTTTATAATCAGTTATTGCAAATGTTTTT
The DNA here is from genome assembly GCA_010416925.1 of Polistes metricus. NCBI lineage: Eukaryota > Metazoa > Arthropoda > Insecta > Hymenoptera > Vespidae > Polistes > Polistes metricus. Next base: position 4,003,270 of record QUOH01000019.1, read on the forward strand.
GTCCGTCAAAGAACAATCTTAGTTATATTTTTATCTTTTTACAAAGTGGAACAACCTAAAGAACAGTCAGAAACACTTTTACCTTCCTCCAGCAAGGATTTCGAAGTATTTAAAATACCACCAGTTCCGAGTACGTTTAATTTTATTTGAGATATATATATAATCGGTTATTGCAAATGTTTTTATCTGCACTGACAATCCTAATTATTTTTTTTTCTATTTTTATCTTTTTAAAAGCCGTAAAACCCCAAAAAAAATCAGAAACACTTTTACCTTCCTCCAGCAAGGATTTCGAAGTATTTAAAATACCACAAATTCCGAGTACGTTCAATTATTTTTTCGAGATTTTTATAATCTATTATTATTATTCAAAATATTTTCTATCATCGATGAATAATCCTAATGATTTATTTTTTTAATTTTGTTCTTTTTAGAATTAAGAAGACCTCCAAGAGTGTCAAGCCGAAATGTTCCTCCCCCGACAGATAAAAACCAAGTGTTACCAAGTAAAATTAGTATTAATTCGTTTAATTTTATTTAAGATACGAATAATAGATTATTGCAAATGTTTTCTTTTTTATCAATGGACAATTCTTATAATTTATTTTTTTCCTTTTTTTTTATCTTTTTACAAGCAAGCAAACCCAAAGAAAAATCAGAAGGATTTATACCTGCCTCGAACAAGAAATTCAGAATATTAAAATTACCACAAGTTCGGAGTACGTTTCATTTTCCGAGAGATACAAATAAATGATTAATGCAAATGTTATGGTTCGTCAATGAACAATCTTAATAATTTGTTTTTCTTTTTATTTTTATCTTTTTACAAGCAGACGAGACAGAACAAAAGCCAGAAACAACTATACCTTCTAAGAACGATGAGAACAAAACATATGAAATGTCAAATCTTCAGAGTACGTTTGATCTTTTTGAAACATTCGCAATCGGTTATTTCTAATGTTCTTGTTTCAACTAAACGATCCTAATAATTTATTTTTCTTTCTTTTTTTATTTTTTTACAAGTCGACAAACCCGAAGAAAAATCAGAAACAGAAATACCTTCCTTGTGTGAAAAGATGGGAGTAATTCAAATAATACCATTTTCTGGTATGTTCAATTTTCTTCAAGATTTTTATAATCGATTATTATTATTACAAATGTTCTCTTTCATTAATGAAGAATCTTAATGATTTATTTTTTTAATTTTGTCTTTGTAGAATCAGAAAGACCTCCAAGAGTGTCAAGCCGATTTGTACTTCCCCCGACAGATGAGAACCAAGTGTTACCAAGTACAAGTGGTATTAATACGTTCGATTTTATTTCAGATATTGCAAATGTTCTTGTCTCCATTGAACGATTCTAATAATTTATTTTTTTTTCTATTTTTATCTTCTTACAAGTAGATTATCCCGAACAAAAACCGGAAACATTTACACCTTTTCGAAACAGTGAGAACAAAACATATGAACTCCCAAAGTTTTTTAGTACGTTTGATTTTAATCATATTTTTACAATCAGTTATTGCAAATGTTCTTATCTACACTGAACAATCCTAATAATTTATTTTCTTTTCTATTTTTATCTTCTTACAAGTAGATTATCCCGAACAAAAACCGGAAACATTTACACCTTTTCGAAACAGTGAGAACGAAACATATGAACTCCCAAAGTTTTTTAGTACGTTTGATTTTAATCATATTTTTACAATTAGTTATTTCAAATGTTTTTATCTGCACTGACAATCCTAATTATTTTTTTTTTTCTATTTTTATCTTTTTAAAAGCCGAAAAACCCGAAGAAAAGTCAGAAACATTTATAGCTTCTAGAAACAGTGATAACGAAACATATTTAATGCCAAAATCTCCTAGTACGTTTGAGTTTATTGATAATTTTATAATCAGTTATTTCAAATGTTTTTATCTGCACTGACAATCCTAATTATTTTTTTTTTCTATTTTTATCTTTTTAAAAGCGGAAAAACCCGAAGAAATGTCAGAAACACTTTTACCTTCCTCCAGCAAGGATTTCGAAGTATTTAAAATACCACAAATTCCGAGTACGTTCATTTTTCGAGATTTTTATAATCTATTATTATTATTCAAAATATTTTCTATCATCGATGAACAATCCTAATGATTTGTTTTTTTTATTTTGTTCTTTTTAGAATTAAGAAGACCTCCAAGAGTGTCAAGCCGAAATGTTCCTCCCCCGACAGATAAAAACCAAGTGTTACCAAGCACAAGTGGTATTAATACGTTCGATTTTATTTCAGATACGAATAATCGGTTATTGCAAATGTTTTTGTCTGCATTAAACAATCCTTATTTAATTAATTCTTTTATTTCTATTCTTTTTTAGGATTGAACAAGCCCAAACAAAAGCCACAATGTTATATACCTCCTAAGTTCGACGATGACGAAATATTAAAAATTACAAGTATTCCGAGTACGTTCGATCTTATCGCGAAATTTTCACAATCGATTATTGCAAATGTTTGTTGCCTGCAACGTAAATAATAATTTATTTTGTATTTTTCTTTTTTTCTTTTTGATATCCTTCTGTAAAAGCAGAACTTACCAAAGAAGCTTTACAAAGTAGGGAATCTTGTTCTCAGATTCAGAGTGAAGAAAATCCGCTCTCTGAAAAACCATATTTTGCACGTACGTACGATCCTAACACATGTTTAATATTCAAATTTATTCACCTGCCACGATTGTGGAAACAATCCTAATAATTAATTTACTTTTATTTCTTTTTGTTATCTTTTACAGTGGCAAACTATCTTCAAAATCAATACCACAGATATTACGAACACATATATAGAAACAACTTCAATCTGAAAAAACCTGAAACCCCTAGTACGTTAAATCGTCACGTAAATATCATTGCAAATAATTTTCCCCCGTTGTCTTGTGATTAACGATTCTAATCATTTATTATTTTCTTTCTTTCTTATCTTTTTTTATCTGTTCTTTTAATCATTTTAAAAGACGAAGAGAAGAATTACTGCGAATGTTCTCTCATCGATTGTGAACTCACTTCTGTTAAGCCTAAGCCCGTCTTGCCCGGTTAGTGTGTAAATCTTTTATTTCTATTTCTTTTTCTTTTTTTTCTTTGTTTGTCCCACTTAATATAAGTGATTTTCTCTTTATTTATCTTTTATTTTTTTCTCATTCTTTTATTCTTTTTTTATCGGTAGGAAAGGACGCAAGAGAAAAGTACGCAGGAAAAAAGGACTTCGAGAAAAACTACGTCAAAAAATACGTCGAAAAAACATACTTCGATGATGCATACTACGATGATGAGGACTACGATGATGAGATCTACGATGATGAGGACTACGATGATGAGGACTACGATGATGAGGACTACGATGATGAGGACTACGATGATGAGGACTACGATGATGAGGATTACAAAAATGCACTTTTGGAAGAAGAAAACCTCGAAGATGAAAACCTCGAAGATGAGATTAACGTGAAAAAAGAAAACCCGGAAGATGAGATTAACGTGAAAAAAGAAAACCCGGAAGATGAGATTAACGTGAAAAATGAAAACCTCGAAGATGATATTGACATGAAAAATGAAAACCCGGAAGATGAGATTAACGTGAAAAAAGAAAACCCGGAAGATGAGATTAACGTGAAAAATGAAAACCTCGAAGATGAGATTAACGTGAAAAATGAAAACCTCGAAGATGAGATTGACATGAAAGATGAAAACCTCGAAGATGATATTGACATGAAAGATGAAAACCTCGAAGATTATATTGACATGAAAGATGAAAACCTCGAAGATGATATTGACATGAAAGATGAAAACCTCGAAGATTATATTGACATGAAAGATGAAAACCTCGAAGATGATATTGACATGAAAGATGAAAACCTCGAAGATGATATTGACATGAAAGATGAAAACCTCGAAGATGATATTGACATGAAAGATGAAAACCTCGAAGATGAGATTAAAGAAATATTTATTACCTCAAGTGACGACGAAAGACTATATCAATCTCCTGATTGTAAAAGTACGTTAAACAATCGACAATAATTTGTTTTTTGTTATGTTTTATACTCGTCTCAACAAAATACAACACCCCCCCCCTCGCGATTTCTCTCTTATTTTTTTTTTCTTTCTTTTTTTTTCTTCTTCTTCTTTAGAATTACGAATTGCTTCGAAAACAACATCACCATCATCATCATCACCACCATCACCACCACGACCACCACGACCACCACGACCACCCCCACCATCATCATCATCATCATCACCACCACCACCACCATCATCATCATCATCACCACCATTGCCATCATCATCATCACTAGTGGTTGATAATAATAATCAAGAGGATAATGAACCAGCTATCGAACGTTTAACACGTACAAAAATATTCGACAAGAATATCGATTATTATCATCAAAGTAATTACGAATGCGATAAACGTCGAATATACATCTGTACTCACTGCGATTATATATGCAAAATACCTTCTCAAGGTTTTAGACACATTAGAAAGTTTCACAGTAATGATACATTGTGTGATTTAATGATAGTACGCGATGGTAGTTTAAATAATCTTATTAATAACAGAGTTCGATATTTTTAAATTAATACATATTTGTTGTTTTTTTTTTTTATTTCTTTAATCATTGATTTTAACTCAATTTTTATTCTCATTGATATATATTGTTTCTTATAATTATTTATCTTTATTGTTATTATTATTATTATTATTATTATTATTATTATTATATTCTATACGTTTTTATTTCCAAATGTTTTTGACTAAAAATTTACATTCGAAGCAATGAATTTTAATATTACGACCAATGGAAGGTGTTCGAATTTTCTTTCTTTTTATTTTTCTTGTTTTTTTTTTCCTTACAAATTTTGTACCTCGAACGATTCGGACTTTTATTCGATGTCAATAAAAAATGTTTTTACAAAATATTTTCTTTTTTTGACTATACAATACTCGATTGTTTCGTTTATTCATTAAATTTTTTTTTTTATATACACCAATTTAATGTTTTTCCTTATTAACGTTGTATATAATGAAAATTACCTTTTTATTTATTTTCAGGTTCATTCCTTACAAAATTATTAATAAAGTTTCTATGAAAAAAGAAGACATTCTTTAATTTTTCCAGAAATTTTATATTTCAATTAAATATTCTTTGCGTTGCATGTTAATCAGGAAAATTAAATGTTGAGATGATCGTGTTAATTTGTTTGTTCGTTTGTTCTTTATTTTTTATCTTTTTCAGGAATGCACCACCCACTGAGGGGGGGAAGGGAGGGGGATCAAGGAATATATTATTAATGACGAAGACTATAATAAAGAAAGAACATCATCGATCAAAATATTTTTGAAATATCAAATAAACAGTTGTAAAATATACAAAATCTAGATATATTTAATTTAGATTAAATTGGAATTATTTTAAATTTATGTTTTCCCTTTTCATAAGTGTATGAAATCATAATTGTTTATAATTAAATCAGAATACACGTGTTAACCTGGAAATATTTATTTTTCATGTTAACTTTCATGTCAAACTTATTTAATATTATGTGTACAGAGAGTGTTTTTAATAAGAAAAAAAGACAAAATCAATCGAAAATAAATTGTTCATTTGATCCAAAAAGAAAGAAAAAAAAAAGCAAATCGATCAAAGAAGAATTTATTTCGTTTGAGTTTGCCATTTTTTTTTTTTGCAAAAATCTACCGATTTATTTAAAGAAAAAAAAAAAAAAGAACCTTCACAATTCTCAATATTAAATTCTATAAAATCTTATATATATTTTTGTTTTTGATTTTTCAGAAGAACAGGAAGTAAGGAAGATCAAAAAATACGACAATTTCGTGATAGATATCTTAGAAAAATTCGTTTACCCACAATCCCCGAATGCGACAGCTTACAAATACGTTTTGAACAGACACTTGAGGAATTATTGCAACGTGGAACCGAAGTTTATTTGAAAAGCGTGCGTGTGTTGTGTTTCTTCCTAATTAGAAACAATATGGAATATCGTTTGACAAAATTTGTCGTTGCATTAACAACGATAACAAAAGATAATGATACCACCATTCACACACACACACACACACGCGCGACACATATAATATTCATTAAAATTTTTACACCCCCAAAAAAAAAAAAAAAAACAAAAATATCTATCAGAACTCGAAGAAATAAATTTTCACAAATTTTTTCGATTATTTTTGTTTTTTCTTTTCTTTTCTTTTTTTTTTCTTTTTTATCTATAGTTTTTCCAGAATCTTCTATTAAATTTTTCTAATCGATTATAGTAAGTTATCATTTACATTTTTGTATCTTTTTTTTTCTTTTTTTTTTTAATTTTCTTTATTCTAAAACCAATCTAATCGTGTTACATTTGTTTGTTTGTTTGCAGTTAACTACGCGGAGGAGTCAGTGTTCAAAAAGAAACAAGTGATTGGTAGGAGCGAAAGGTTCCCATGTCCAAAATGTTCCAGTACGTTTTGCGAAAAATTTATTTTGAATCGACATTTGAATTACGAGTGCGGTCAGGAACCGAGATTCCAATGTGCGTATTGTCAATATAGATGTAAAAGAGCAGCCAACGTTTACAAACACGTTAGAATGATGCATCAAGAATCCGAAGTGTGTGCTATAGATCTTGTAACCAATCGCATTTACAGACCCGCATGATAAGAATTTTTTTTTTATATATTATTTTTATTATTATTACCACTTGTATACTCAAGCAGGTGGAAACATTTCGAACCTAACGTTTTAATCATTTTATTCATTTCAATAAGTTAAGTTTGTTCTCGTTGAAGAGTCTCAAAACTTTTCAATCCCACACACACCCTTAGTTTCTTTTTTTAATTAATATAAATTATTTCTATTACACAATCGTTATATATTTAATTTTAATTATTAAAAGACGAAAGGTATATCAATAATATTTTTATTATGTTTTATAATGGTATTAAAGAAGAATCGTAGTTAAACGATCTGGTCACGTTGAATTACTATAAAAGTTTTCTTTATATCATTAAAAAATCAAGTGATATGGTCACGATGGTAACATGGATGGGTGACCCGTTCGAGAAAAATAAATAAACAAAAGTTATACGACTCGAACTCGTGAAAAGAAAGATTGTAAAAAGATGAGAACATTGAAGTCAAATTTCTTTGATCCGAATTAAACGAGAAGCTGTTACTTGCTTCGATGAAGGAATACTTTTTTATAATAAAATACTTATTCTTATGACGATCGTTGTATATATATATATATATATATATATATATATATATATATATATATATATATATATATATATATGTAAAATTGATACACTAACGAGAAATTAATATGACGTGTTTGTAATGTGAATAGTAATAATTGTAATACACTAGAACTTTCAATGTTAGTAATTATTATAATATAAAGATGAAGTAATAATAATTTAAATGAAGAAATTTTTGTACGCAGTAGAACGCATAGCAATTTCTGTTGCATTATCAAAGTGCATTCATTCGCAGTGTTCGAATGATTAAACGTTAAAAATGAAAATCGTTGAATACTGGAAGTTCTATTGTAATGTTTATAAGAATAACCGTATATCGTACTATTTTATATTACATTCCTTTTTAAAAACTGTTCTTAGTATATCATAAAAATTGCATCATATCCAAACTGTTTCCATTATTTTCTCAACCAAATATTATTTTTCTAAACAAACAAATAATACAATTTCATAATCAAATACACGCGTTTATAATTGAACATTATACATATTTTTGTAATAATAATAATAATAATAATAATAATAATAATAATAATAATAATAATTATAATTATAATAATAATAATAAAAGCCATAGGGCTGTAAGTATGAAAACAAAAATAAAAAGATACTCGTCCAGATATAAATTGATATATTTTAAGTTTTTGATATCTAAACGAACATTAATCTGATACATTTAATTTAAGATTTGAATTGTATTCGATATAAACGTCAATATATTTTTCCTAACGATTTTCAAATATGGGATATCGTGAAATTAAAAAAAATATCCACAATTTTGATGATTACGACAAATCTTTGATCCAATGAAGAATTATTGTCAACGTATCCATCAAAACTATAATTAATTTTTTTTTATTGATATTCCGAATTGTACACGCGAATGAAATCAACGATAGTATATAGTAGGCAAAAAAAAAAATAAAAAAACAAAATTCTGACGACGTAGTTAAAAGATCGGTGCTCGTTCGAAGCGAAACTTCTTTTTTATTTTACACCTGAATATATGCTATATGATTTTATTTTAACAAAAAAATATAAAAAACGACACTTTTACATCTTATTTATAATTATTATATACGTTACACCCGTTCTCCAGTAAAAATCTACTAAATACGTATTTTTACTTGACACCCACGTTCCCGCATGCAATGTGTTAATATTTCCATTGCTGTTATGGAAACTTAATAACGAGATAATGTAATTAAAATAAAATGAAAAAAAAAAAGGTTTAGTTTGAGATAACATGCTTAAGCGTACCTTTAATTGATAATATGTAATGGAAGAATTATTTATGAATATAAAATAAGATACACGAGAAATATAACAATTAAAAATAAATAATATTATAAATATATTATAAATGAGATAAAAAAAAATTAAAAAAAAAAACATTTAAAAATATCTCTTTTTTTATATTTATAACTGAACGAGTGTTTTTTTATTCTTGTTTTCAGGATTCTTCAATGCCTGGAACGCAAATGCAAATAACGAAATCGTGAGCAATGGCGGCAAAAAGTTTACATGTCCAAACTGTCCAAATGTGTTTGGTCTAAAGAGTAGTTTGACGAGACATTTGAGGTACGAGTGCTGTAAGGAACCAAGATTTCAATGTTCGGATTGTCAGTATAAATGTAAAAGAGCAGATAAAGTTTACCAACACGTTAGAATGATGCACCTAGAATCCGAAGTTTGTGCTAAAGATCTTGTAACTAATCGTGTTTTCCGACCATTAGGTTAATTATTTATTTATTATTATTTTTTTTGTCCTTTATTATTATTACACAATCATTATCTAATCAAAGCAGGTGGAAAAGTTTCGAGCTAGACGATTGAAAATAATTTTCTTTTTTGTTTTACAGATAAAATTCGATTTTCTAGATTTATATAAGATGAATTTGGTTCTTGTTGAGGGCTATCAAAAACCACTCCTCGTTGTATCCACCCACTCCTAGTGTAAATCTTTATATTTTCTTGCTTTCTTTCTTTTATTTAATTTGTGCAAATTATATTTATACAATACAATTGTTTTATTTGATTTTAATTTGTTACAGGATAAAAGGTACTTCGGTAATTTTTTTTTTACTATGTTCTACAATGATATTAAAAATAGAACATAGTACGATAGTAAAATGGATGAGTGACCGACCCCACCTTACCGAAAAAATAAAATAATAAAAGTTATACGACTGGAATTTGTAAAAGTGAGACTGTAAAAATACAAGAACGTTAAAGTAAAACCTTTTGTTTCTAAATAATTTTTTATAATAAAATACTTATTCTTATGACGATCGTTGTATATATATATATATATATATATATATATATATATATATATATATATATATATATATATATGTATAGATAAAAAAATAATACTATAATTATAATATTTATATATATATATATATGTAAAATTGATACACTAACGAGAAATTAATATGACGTGTTTGTAATGTGAATAGTAATACTTGTAATACACTAGAACTTTCAGTGTTAGTAATTATTATAATATAAAGATGAAGTCATAATATTTTAAATGAAGAAATTTTTGTACGCAGTTGAACGCATAGCAATTTCTGTTGCATTATCAAAGTGCATTCATTCGCAGTGTTCGAATGATTAAACGTTAAAAATGAAAATCGTTGAATACTGGAAGTTCTATTGTAATGTTTATAAGAATAACCGTATATCGTACTATTTTATATTACATTCCTTTTTAAAAACTGTTCTTAGTATGTCATAAAAATTGCATCATATCCAAACGTTTCCATTATTTTCTCAACCAAATATTATTTTTCTAAACAAAAAAATAATACAATTTCATAATCAAATACACGCGTTTGTAATTGAACATTAAACATATTTTTGTAATAATAATAATAATAATAATAATAATAATAATAATAATAATAATAATAATAATAATAATTATAATTATAATAATAATAATAAAAGCCATAGGGCTGTAAGTATGAAAACAAAAATAAAAAGATACTCGTCCAGATATAAATTGATATATTTTAAGTTTTTGATATCTAAACGAACATTAATCTGATACATTTAATTTAGGATTTGAATTGTATTCGATATAAACGTCAATATATTTTTCCTAACGATTTTCAAATATGGGATATCGTGAAATTAAAAAAAATATCCACAATTTTGATGATTACGATAAATCTTTGATCCAATGAAGAATTATTGTCAACGTATCCATCAAAACTATAATTAATTTTTTTTTATTGATATTCCGAATTGTACACGCGAATGAAATCAACGATAGTATATAGTAGGTAAAAAAATAAAAAAAAAAAAAAAATTCTGACGACGTAATTAAAAGATCGGTGCTCATTCAAAGCGAAACTTCTTTTTTATTTTACACCTGAATATATGCTCTATGACTTTATTTTAACAAAAAAATATAAAAAACGACACTTCTACATCTTATTTATAATTATTATATCCGTTCTCCAGTACAAATCTACTAAATACGTATTTTTACTTGACACCCACGTTCCCGCATGCAATGTGTTAATATTTCCATTGCTGTTATGGAAACTTAATAACGAGATAATGTAATTAAAATAAAATGAAAAAAAAAAAGGTTTAGTTTGAGATAACATGCTTAAGCGTACCTTTAATTGATAATATGTAATGGAAGAATTATTTATGAATATAAAATAAGATACACGAGAAATATAACAATTAAAAATAAATAATATTATAAATATATTATAAATGAGATAAAAAAAAATTAAAAAAAAAAAAACATTAAAAAATATCTCTTTTTTTATATTTATAACTGAACGAGTGTTTTTTTATTCTTGTTTTCAGGATTCTTCAATGCCTGGAACGCAAATGCAAATAACGAAATCGTGAGCAATGGCGGCAAAAAGTTTACATGTCCAAACTGTCCAAATGTGTTTGGTCTAAAGAGTAGTTTGACGAGACATTTGAGGTACGAGTGCTGTAAGGAACCAAGATTTCAATGTTCGGATTGTCAGTATAGATGTAAAAGAGCAGATAACGTTTACCAACACGTTAGAATGATGCACCTAGAATCCGAAGTTTGTGCTAAAGATCTTGTAACTAATCGTGTTTTCCGACCATTAGGTTAATTATTTATTTATTATTATTTTTTTTGTCCTTTATTATTATTACACAATTATTATCTAATCAAAGCAGGTGGAAAAGTTTCGAGCTAGACGATTGAAAATAATTTTCTTTTTTGTTTTACAGATAAAATTCGATTTTCTAGATTTATATAAGATGAATTTGGTTCTTGTTGAGGGCTATCAAAAATCACTCCTCGTTGTATCCACCCACTCCTAGTGTAAATCTTTATATTTTCTTGCTTTCTTTCTTTTATTTAATTTGTGCAAATTATATTTATACAATACAATTGTTTTATTTGATTTTAATTTGTTACAGGATAAAAGGTACTTCGGTAATTTTTTTTTTACTATGTTCTACAATGATATTAAAAATAGAACATAGTACGATAGTAAAATGGATGAGTGACCGACCCCACCTTACCGAAAAAATAAAATAATAAAAGTTATACGACTGGAATTTGTAAAAGTGAGACTGTAAAAATACAAGAACGTTAAAGTAAAACCTTTTGTTTCTAAATAATTTTTTATAATAAAATACTTATTCTTATGACGATCGTTGTATGTATATATATATGTATAGATAAAAAAATAATACTATAATTATAATATTTATATATATATGTAAAATTGATACACTAACGAGAAATTAATATGACGTGTTTGTAATGTGAATAGTAATAATTGTAATACACTAGAACTTTCAGTGTTAGTAATTATTATAATATAAAGATGAAGTCATAATATTTTAAATGAAGAAATTTTTGTACGCAGTTGAACGCATAGGAATTTCTGTTGCATTATCAAAGTGCATTCATTCGCAGTGTTCGAATGATTAAACGTTAAAAATGAAAATCGTTGAATACTGGAAGTACTATTGTAATGTTTATAAGAATAACCGTATATCGTACTATTTTATATTACATTCCTTTTTAAAAACTGTTCTTAGTATATCATAAAAATTGCATCATATCCAAACGTTTCCATTATTTTCTCAACCAAATATTATTTTTCTAAACAAAAAAATAATACAATTTCATAATCAAATACACGCGTTTGTAATTGAACATTAAACATATTTTTGTAATAATAATAATAATAATAATAATAATAATAATAATAATAATAATTATAATTATAATTATAATAATAATAATAAAAGCCATAGGGCTGTAAGTATGAAAACAAAAATAAAAAGATACTCGTCCAGATATAAATTGATATATTTTAAGTTTTTGATATCTAAACGAACATTAATCTGATACATTTAATTTAAGATTTGAATTGTATTCGATATAAACGTCAATATATTTTTCCTAACGATTTTCAAATATGGCATATCGTGAAATTAAAAAAAATATCCACAATTTTGATGATTACGATAAATCTTTGATCCAATGAAGAATTATTGTCAACGTATCCATCAAAACTATAATTAATTTTTATTTATTGATATTCCGAATTGTACACGCGAATGAAATCAACGATAGTATATAGTATAGGCAAAAAAATAAATAAAAAAACAAAATTCTGACGACGTAATTAAAAGATCGGTGCTCATTCAAAGCGAAACTTCTTTTTTATTTTACACCTGAATATATGCTCTATGACTTTATTTTAACAAAAAAATATAAAAAACGACACTTCTACATCTTATTTATAATTATTATATCCGTTCTCCAGTACAAATCTACTAAATACGTATTTTTACTTGACACCCACGTTCCCGCATGCAATGTGTTAATATTTCCATTGCTGTTATGGAAACTTAATAACGAGATAATGTAATTAAAATAAAATGAAAAAAAAAAAGGTTTAGTTTGAGATAACATGCTTAAGCGTACCTTTAATTGATAATATGTAATGGAGGAATTATTTATGAATATAAAAAAAGATACACAAGAAATATAACAATTAAAAATAAATAATATTATAAATATATTATAAATGAGATAAAAAAAAATTAAAAAAAAAAAACATTTAAAAATATCTCTTTTTTTATATTTATAACTGAACGAGTGTTTTTTTATTCTTGTTTTCAGGATTCTTCAATGCCTGGAACGCAAATGCAAATAACGAAATCGTGAGCAATGGCGGCAAAAAATTTCCATGTCCAAACTGTCCAAGTGTGTTTGGTCAAAAGCATAGTTTGACGAGACATTTGAGGTACGAGTGCTGTCAGGAACCAAGATTTCAATGTTCGGATTGTCAGTATAGATGTAAAAGAGCAGCTAACGTTTACAAACACGTTAGAATGATGCACCGAGAATCCGAAGTTTGTGCTATAGATCTTGTAACTAATCGTGTTTTTCGACCATTAGGTTAATTATTTATTTATTATTATTTTTTTTGTCCTTTATTATTATTACACAATCATTATCTAATCAAAGCAGGTGGAAAAGTTTCGAGCTAGACGATTGAAAATAATTTTCTTTTTTGTTTTACATATAGTATTCGATTGTATAAATTTAAATAAGATGAATTTGGTTCTTGTTGAGGGCTATCAAAAACCACTCCTCGTTGTATCCATCCACTCCTAGTGTAAATCTTTATATTTTCTTGCTTTCTTTCTTTTATTTAATTTGTGCAAATTATATTTATACAATACAATTGTTTTATTTGATTTTAATTTGTTACAGGATAAAAGGTACTTCGGTAATTTTTTTTTTACTATGTTCTACAATGATTTTAAAAATAGAACATAGTAGGATACTAAAATGGATGGGTGACCGACCCCACCTTTCCGACAAAATAAAATAATAAAAGTTATGCGACTGGAATTTGTAAAAGTGAGACTGTAAAAATACAAGAACGTTAAAGTAAAACCTTTTGTTTCTAAATAATTTTTTATAGTAAAATACTTATTCTTGCGACGATCGTTGTATATATATAGATAAAAATAATACTATAATTATAGTATTTATATATATAAAATTGATACACTAACGAGAAAATAATATGACGTGTTTGTAAAGTGAATAGTAATAATTGTAATACAGTAGAACTTCCAGTGTTCGAATTATTTTAATAAATGTAAGTCATGACTTTTTAAATGAAAGAATTTTTTTATACAGTAGATCGCATATAGCAATTTCTGTGGCATTATCAAAGTGCATTAATTTACAGTATTCGAATGATACAATGTTCCAAATGAAAATCATTGAATACTGGAAGTTCCATTGTAATGATTATAAGAATAATCGTATCGTACTATTTTATATTACATTATTTTTGAAAAATTTTTCTTTAACGTATCATAACAATTGTATCAATCTCATTTCCAAACTTTATCCATTATTTTCCTCAATCAAATATTATTTTCCTGAATCAAATGTTCTTAATTTTAAATTCCTTTTATTATCGTTCGATCCATCATGTGTTGTGTTGAGTTGAAAAAAAATAATATAATTTCCTAATCAAATATACACGTTTTTATATAATATAACATTATACATATTTTTGTAATAACAACAATAATAATAATAATAATAATAATACTAATAATTAAATTGATTTTGTTTTTTTAAAAATGCTTAATCTCACAAATGTGTACATTTTGTTTACAGGATTACACTGCTGGAGCACGCCGTTAAGAGTGGTTTGCGGAAAACTTGAGAGATATCCGTGTCCGAATTGTAAGACAAGTGAATTCAGGGAACAATTGATTATCGAAAAACAGAAAAGATTCGGAGACGGTCCCTTTCCGAGATTTTTGTGTCCATATTGCATGTATTTGTCGATAAATCATTCTAACGTTGAACGTCACGTATCTAGTTTGCACAAATATTATCCGGTATACGTGGTTGATTTGGAACGTTGCGCTTACAGATACATTACGCTACAAGATACAATTTTTTCGTATATAACACAATAAAGAAACAAAAAACAAACAAAAAAAAAACATTATCATCGTTTTTATCTTTCACGGAACATATTTTAAGTTGAACTAATAATAGTTAAAGAATAATACAAAATAAATATTTGAAGTAATTTGACGTAGGTTTACGGATACCTTATCAATTTTTGTTGATGATCGATTATCAATCATTTTTCTTCCAATTTAATTGAAATAATAAATTATGTTTTTTATCGAACGTGTTAAAAAGACACCTATTTGAAAATTTATCTTTTTTAATTTAAACTACAATGTGCGTATGCGTGTCATTTGCATAGGCATATTTAAATAAAAACATTTTCAAATAGGTTAGTACAAGCACTTATGCGATTATAATAATTAGGTATATTATCAAGGTTTTGTATTTGAAGTATCAGATGTTTGATTTTGTATGCAAGCGAATACACGATTCTTTCTTTCTTTCTTTCTTTCTTTCTTTTCTGAGATATCAATAAAATTATTTTTTTTTCTTTCCATCTCACACGCACATCTTTTTTTTCTTTTTTCTTTTTTTTTTTTTATATTTTATTTTATTTATAAATTATTCCGCTGGTACATCGATCCAATCACGCTTTTTATGCATGTTAATCTACCCCCCACCCCAATCTTACGTTCCTTTTTTCTTTTTTTTTTTTTTAAATTAAATCTAAAAGAAAAATATTTGATTTCAATTCAAAAAACTAATTATTATTAACAATATTATACATTTCAATTTTTTAATTGTAATCTTTGTGTACCAGTTTCCTTTGGTATTTTCTTTTTCTCTCTTTGGCTTGTATAATTTATCCATTTAACAATTTATTTGATGTAATACTAACGATGATTAAAAATTTCATGTACTTATTTATCGATGCTTAATTTATTAAATATTACGTGTGTATTGGTGATGTTTAAGAAAATTCGTGCTGTTATTTTTAAATTCTCATTTGAAAAATTAAAAATTCTAACTCGTTAAATAGAAAAATGAAAACATTTAATGAAACGATAAAAAAAAAAAAGAAATTCTATTACCAAATAATTCTATTCTCACGAATATTATATTTCTATAGACGTATACACAACGAGTCACGAATGTTCTATAATAACCGATAAATAATTATCTATAGGTAAAAAAAGGGCTATAATCAATTATAATTATTTTCAGATTACGCAATTCTGTCGATTAAATAGAATATCCTCGTTTTTCACGTGTGAATCTCATTGAAATCTATGTGAAAAAAAAAAAAAAAACAAGAAAAAATGCAAGTGATTAAAAATTAGAAAAAATAAAAATGTTACGATGATCATTTACGGTAGGGTCAATTAAAAAGATACTAAAATCCTTGCTTGATCCTAAAAACAAAAAAGAAAAGAAAAAATAAATAAAAAATAAATAAAAAATAAATAAATAAATAAAACCAATTGAATCAAAATGTTTAAGTGGTGGATTTTTAGAAAAAATTGTATTTAATTCTTTTTTTTCTTTTTTTCTTTAAATCTCTTCGTCAAAATAAAGTACAAATTTCGATTGATTTTTTCACTCTCTCTCTCTCTCTCTCTCTCTCTGAATGAGTATATTTTATTGTTGTTTTTCAGAATTCTACTATGCCTGGAACATAAAGACCAATAACGATAGTGCGAACAATAGAAGCAAAAAGTTTCCATGTCCAAACTGTCCAAGTGCGTTTGGTCAAAAACCAAGTTTGACGAGACATTTGAAGTACGAGTGCGGTCAGGAACCAAGATTCCAGTGTCCATATTGTCATCACCGAAGTAAAAAGACATCTGACGTTTATTGTCATATTAGAAGGAAACACACCGAATTAAAAGTATTCGCCATCGATATTCATAATGATTTCAAGAAGTGATAATGATCGATTCAAACGATAACGAAAATTTAGAAAGATTAACGTTATTTATAACGATTAATATTATTAAACAATGTGATCACGAAGTTCATTTTTATTTCCGATGGTTTATTAATACCAAGGAACGTGAACAAAGTTTTGTTATAAACAGTGAATGAAAAACGTTTTAACAAATATATATATATATATATGTGTATATATACAAAAGGTGTCCTCAAGGTTTTATGACAAAACTTCTATGATCATATTTTCTTAGTAGAAATAAGACAAATTGTTGTTAAGTACAAAAATTCATTAAATTATAATAATTAGGAAAAACAACTGATTGAATTGACCAATGAGCAGCAGGTCATATTGAGTATATTAATTCAAATAATGCAACCATACTACTAACATTTTTCTTCTTATTTCTACTCGTAAAATATTCTTTTGCAGTTTGGTCGATAAATTCTGGGACACCCCCCTGTAGATAAGAAATTATTTTTAATTAATTGTTAAATAGTTTATTAAGCGTTGTAATACACACACACACACACACACACACACACATATATATATATATATATATTATACTTGAAAGGGGAAAATGTATGATTGTATTACTTTTTGTTTAATTATCGTTTGAAAGAAAAGATAGGTGTAGAACCGTTGTGAAGTTATATACCAAAGTTAATTATATCAATTTTGATTTGGATAAGATAAAAAGTAATAGGATTTGTGATTTCTTTGTACTTGCAATTCAGCTTTGTTTTAGCTATAGCGTCATGTTAGATGCAGAAAAAAAAAAAGTATACTAATATAAATATAGAAGTATTATATATAAATATAGAAGTAATATATATAAATTATTATATATATTGCCTGACCTCCCCCCTAGGCATTGCTAGCTTTGCCTAAGAACCCATACCCAGGCAATGCTAGCTTTGCCTGGCACCTATACCCAGCCAATATATATATATATTTCTATTATTTTACATATATATGTAAATGTTATATATTTTTAAATATTCGTTTAAACAAAATTATTTCGTCTTTATAATCTGAAAAAAGAAAAAAAAAAAGAAAAGATATTATTCTTCTTTAAAACCTTTTTAATTATTTCTACGTGTACTTCACTAATGTTTATGTTACTGTTAAAGTGTATGATTAAACATATACACATGTATATTTAAAATATTAAAAAAATGACGTTTTTTAAATTTGATATAAATATTTTGTTGACGATCGTATTATTACGTATATTATTAAATTTCATCGATCAAATTTGATATTTAATATGCATACATATTATACACGCATACATATTATACACGCATACATGCACACACATACACACATACATACTTGAAATATCGAAATTCTATTTCCCCTGGATGAGAACATTACGAAAACTAACACTACAACGATAAACACGTCTTACTAATACGAAAAACGTCAACCGATTAACGTTATTATTAAAAAGTATGCAAACGGTCTGACACACCTTGTTGAAAATATTTTCTTATTATCAATAATGCGCAGAAAATAATCCATACAAGGAGATAGGTTTTATCTTCAACGGAATTCTTTGACATTTATGTACATAATTTCAATAGCGTTTTTTTCGTATTAATTTTTTATTTAATGCAAATACGCACGCTTAATCCTAATTAAATATTTTTACACACACACACAGACACACAGACATAATTGTTTGAATTTTTTAAAACAATTTTATTTAGGCATGTTAACGAAATATTTGAGAAATATCTTATCGAATTATTATTATTATTATTATTATTATTATTATTATTATTATTATTATTATTAAAAAATTTATCACATATTTTATATAATTTCGTGTATATATATATTATAATATATGTCAACGTTATATTGTATAATTTAAGTTTAAAAATTTGACGAAAAGAAAAGAAAAGAAAAGAAAAACAAAAAAAAGAAAACAAAAAAAAAACAACAACAACCGTATTAAGAAGAATTTTTATTCTACGTTTGAACACTGCATTGTATATTTACACGATATCAATTAATACGTCCGCTTTATTTATTCGTAATTTGAAAATTACGCAACAAATTGTTGATTAAAAAACAAGATATTTCATATCGTAATTCACGATTGAACAAAAATATTATAAACATTGTTAATTCTTTTTCTATCTTACTCTCTCTCTCTCTCTCTTTATCTATTTATCTATCTCTCTCTCTCTCTCTCTCTCTCTCTTTTTATTTGTGTATGTCCTTTTTGCAAGAGAAAAAAAAAAGGAAAAAAGGAAACAAATAATAAAACAAAATACAGAAGAAAATATTGAAAAATTATAGATAATGAGTAACAATTTGAATCTTTTTCAGGCTGGTACTTATATTATCCAGAGAGAATGAAACCGTTTCAGTGCCTGAATTGTCCGAACAGTTATTCGAAGAAAGTTCATCTGAAGAGGCACATGTTAACTGCATGTAACGGGAAGGAACCACGCTACAAATGTCCATATTGCGTTTACAAATCACGTTACACTTCTGATACTTATAAACACGTTAAACGTATTCACGAGGAACACATGGTTTATGCTATCGACATTATTAATATGACAAATTGTATACCCAAACGTAATTCTAATTCTAGGATTTAAATGATATTACATTTTTCTATTTTTCTTTTTTTTTTTTCTTCGCGTATCAATCATCGTATTTTACAAAATACGTTTGTACATATGTACGATGTGTAATATATTGTAAAGAAATGTAAGATAAACGACGACGACGAGGAGGGGGGGGTGATAAAAAAGAAAGGAAAATAATTTATTAAAGTAAAAAAAAAAAAAAAAAAAAAAATTAATATAAAAGTATTGTTAAACGAATTTATGGGGCGGTGGGGGTGTTTAAGAAAAGCGAGAAGTGTTAAAACATTTTACTGGAATGCCTAAATTTTTATACTTATGTAATATTATGTGTTCGGTAATTAATACGAATGGATTAAAAGTGGAAAAATTTACAACAACAACAATAAAAAAAAAAACACACAAAGAAAATGATATTAAAATGAATTTGTATTATCGAATAAATCGTTCAATAAAATTGCATGGGAATTTTTTTTCTTTTTTTTGACTAGTGGGGTAGTTGCTGTTGTCGTAATTACCCTCTCTCTCTTTTCATTTACTGTGTAAATGCTAATCATTTGGATACGAAATTTCTGTTTCAGGATTCGGAGTACTGTGATCTTTAAAAAAAAAGAAAAGAAAAAAAAATAAATAAATAAAAAAAAAGTGTTTATCGAAAAAGGTAAATGGTTTTTATTTATTTTTGTTTTTGTTTAATCGACCACGTTAATTACGGAATAACGCATCGGAATGTTTATTTATAACACAACAAATTCAAGGTATAAGGAATCAATGTTTCATATTTCCAATAACACGAAGTATAGTAATCATTTCTCTTATCATCTATTTCCTCATCTTAGCTTAGAAAAAAAAGAAAAAAAAAGAACAAAAAAAAAAGAAAAAAGATTAATTTTGCTTATTTTTCTCTCGAAATCTTTCTAATACTCGTTTTTTTTTATTTTTTAACTAGTTCGCCTTATTTTTTTTTTTTCTGATTAACAAAACTATGGTGAAAGCTCAAGACACTTTTTCTACGTTTCCTCGATCCCCTTCCCCCTTGCCACCCACCCCACCCTCTCCCCCATAATTTCGATGTGACATTTTTATATCTTTTTTCACAAAAAAATAAAAAGAAAAGAAATATTTTATCTCAAAACTGTTTGTCGTTCGTTGCAATACTGTAAATATCGATCTTCCTTCGATTATTATTATTATTATTATTATTATTATATTATTATTTTATTTTCCATTATTTTTCCTACGAGATTATAAGAGACTTTTATACCAACAAAAGATAAATAAAAAGAAAGAAGTTTAAAAAATAAAAATCCAATTGTTCGCGAAGGTGAAAAAGAAAAAGAGTACGAAAAAAAAAATAAAAAAAAAAATAAAACAAAAACGGAAGGAAAAGAAAAAGATATTAATCTGTCGTACCGTCGAATTCTCGTATTTTTCAGCCCTACTACCAATGTTACCGTTTTCATGGACCAAGGAGAAATATTTTGACATGCCAAACTACAGAACAACAACGTCTACGTCCGATATGCGTTACCCGTGTCCAAGATGTTGGAAAACTTATACTACCAAGAGTGCTATGACGGCACATCTGAAATACGATTGCGGTAAACCGCCAAGATTCGAGTGTCCATATTGTGGTCAACTTAGCAAGAGGAAATTCAACATCCAATACCATGTCAGACACAAACATCCGATGAAGCCATTCGCCTGCAATACTTTATTCTAATCTAAACGATATTATATCAATTTTATTTTTAATATTTTTCAATCCCGATAGAAAACGAAATTCTATAATTCGTTAACTCGTTATTAATTTGAAATCATTTTTATTAAAACGCGATCAAATTTTTATATTTAAATTCAATCGAATTCAATTAGATTGAAATTATCGTGAATTATTTTACAATAATTATTTGTTGTAATATTGTTTCTCTATTCTTATTTATTTATTTATTTGTTGTATAGATATATAATTATATATATATATATTTTTTTTTATCCTTTTCAAATATTTTATTGTTACAATGTACAATGATCGTACACTGATTCTATCTTAAGTTTTAACAGCTTATCGTTTATAATTGTTGCAAATTTATTTTTTTTTTTTTCATACGTTTAACACTAAACGTAAAGTTTTTCACGGATCATTATTATAATTATCGTCATAATCATTATCATTTATCATCATTATAATTATTATTTAAACGAGTTAACATAGGATATGATATTAATCGTATAAACATTCCCCTTTCGATAAAATATATATTTATATTTATCTAACAATAAATCAAAAAAAAGAAACTTGCGTTATAAATTACGTTATTTGTAAATATTATATATAACAACATATTAAATTAAGTAGAACCGTATTAATACTTTATTAGCACCTAATGTTTCTTACAATTACGATAAATGTGGCCCTGCTAAACTGTGATATAAAACGTAATTAAATTAATTAATTAATAATAATAATAATAATAATAATAAAATAATTAAAGAAAGATTGTGTGTGTGTATGTGTGGGATGACATATATAGATGTGCGAATGAAAAAAAAAACTAATGTATCGTATGTTTTTATAGCAAATAAAAATAAAAAAAAAATGTTATTTCACTGATTAGGATACAGTTAAAGAAAAAGAAGAAAAAAAAAATATAATAACAAAAAAATAAATCAAACCATAAAACCAATCAAATGATCCTCTCTTCAAATACGAAAAAGTAAAAGAGTGAGAGAGAGAATATACATGTACTATCATCTTTGTCTATTTTTTCATTCTAATTATTTTTAACTCTTTTTTTCAATCTTTCTATTTTATTTATTATTTTTGTCTTGTATCGCATTGTCTTGAAATCAAACGAACAAATACCCGAACGATTGTGCATGGTGTCCTTAAAAAAAAAAAAAAAAAAATATAATGCATGTGTGCCGATAATGTTGAAAATGCGTCATAAAAATATATTTGACGATTTATATTCGATACAAAAAAAATATATATACATATAAAATGATATTTTATTTAAAAATAAGTCAGGAAAATAAATGATTACGTTTTAATAAATGGCACACGCTTAAGGATTCGCGAACGAATGTTGATTGTTACTTTTCTAAATGGAAACTTTACTCTCTCGTGATTTCATCTAGGATTCTAATCTAATCTAATCGATGATCACTCGATTGATTCGATCGGAAAAACCTTTATCACGAATTACGATTTATTTTCTTTAATACGAAATAACGAATTACGTTTAAACGGAAGTACGTGGGGGATCCAGGTTGATTAACATTCGTTAAAGTTGACACTTGTTGAACCATTGTACCCAATCTTATAAATAAAAAAAATAATATTCGTGAAACTATGATGAGGGGAAATGATGATGATGATGAAGAAGAAGAAAAAAAAAAGAAAATAAAAAGAGGAGTAGGAGGATGAGGAGGAAGTGGAGATGAAGAATAAAAATTGAACAATATTGATCTAATATCAATGATTTTTTGTAGGTACAACATCTGGCTACGTTCAACTGTTATCGTCGACTAATTCAAGGAAAAAATTGAAGAAACGTGACCCTCTCTACAATTTCCATACCGGCAAGTTCCATTGTCCTAATTGTAACAACGGTTATGGGAGACGGGACACCATGTTGGGACACTTCAGGTACGAATGCGGCAAGGCACCACGTTATAAGTGTCCCTACTGCTCGCTTTGCAGTAAAAAAACATCGAACATTTATCAGCACGTCAGGTGTATGCATCCGAAGGAACCAGTGACTTTGGTTAAACTTTATTGAACTTTTTATCTCGTTTATTGTTATTATTATTATTATTGTTGTTGTTGTTATTGTTGTTGCTGCTGCTGCTGCTGCTGCTGTTGCTGGCTGCTGCTGCTGCTGCTGGTGGTGATGACGATGACGACGGTGATACTGTTGTTATTGTTTTTAACGAATTATTTAGGCGTAACAATTATATTTTTTCTTAACGTGAAATGTGAAATTCTATTTCAACAAATATTTTGTTATTGTATTATTTATCGGAATTAATATATATTTTAGTTAATGGGGGATTGAGAAAATGATGCATTTGATTTTTTTTTTTTTTTTTTTATTAATGATCCAATTGTTACGCCTAATATTTTCTTTTGGTTTTCTTTTTTTTTTTTTTTTTAAATTGAAGAAAGTAACACAACGATTGTTTTTTATTGTACAATTTTGTATATATATACATACATACATATATATATATGATACATGGGTACGAAACGAGCACGATTATTACGACGATTAGGGTATTTAATTTATCCTATGATCTTATCATTGTTTCTTCATCTTGTAATATAAATTACGCTGTAATATATATAATAATTATATCTCATCTAACTTTGTCGTTTTATTATCAAGAATTCCAAAAAAATACAGAAACAAATAAAAAAAAGAAAAAAAAAGAAGAACTTATTAATGAATTATGCCATTGTATACGAGTATTATTATATTATTATACTGAACATGTGTTTTCTCTTTGATGCAATTTTCTTTCTTTCTTTCTTCTTCTTCTTCTTCTTTCCCTACCACCAACACCCCCTCCTCCTCCCCCCACACCCTCCCTTAAAGTCGATCAATAAAATTTTCATCCCTTAATAAATATCTCGATTGTTTATTATTTGTATTTATTTGTATTTACAGGCGTCGCTAAAACTTCCGGATTATTATCTTCGATGGATAACGAAAAAAAAAAACAAAAATGTGTATTCAAGAATTATAAAAACGTATATCACGAAGAAATATTATTTAAATATTATACGAGAGAAGGTTGGTCAACGTTTGGGGAAAAAAAAGAAAAGAAAAGAAAAAAAAAAGAAAGAGTCTCGAGGAAAATTTTCTTTTAATTTCGTTCGATAGACAGAAAAAAATTAGAATTTTACATCCTCGATCGATTACTTTTTAAATTGTTCGATGTAATTAATAAAATAATTGAAACGATCGATATTCGTGACAACGTCGTGAATACACGGGTGGTTTCTTTTTTTTTGTTTCTTTTTTTTCTTTTTTTTTACATTTAATTATATCGCAAAGTGAAAAAAATTATTCTCGCAAACGATATTTTTAATAATTACGAATAAATGTGAAAAATCTACGCAGACGATTAACGAACAACGTGAATTCGGTTTCAGAATTTTGGACGATGGAACCTGGACGTGGACAGGATCAACAAGAATTGACGCAGTATCAACAACACCAATCTTCTGAACGTTACAAGAATCAACGAAAATCATCATTGGATAATTTGATGATGGTTTCTTCCAAATTGAAAAAGTATCATTGTCCGAAATGCGATAAATCATTTTCACAAAGTTACTCGATGTATCGGCATTATAGATACGAGTGCGATTCTTTGCCACGTTATCAGTGTCCGTATTGTGGTCACGTAAGCAAGTGGTCACATTCTATCTACAATCATATCAGGAAACTTCATCCAGGACAGGAAGTCATCCTTAATAAACTCTATTAAAAATCTTCAAGAAAGAAACAAACGGAAATAAAAACAAACGAAAGAAAAAGAGAAAAGAAGAAAGAAAGAAAGAGACTCGAATTTATCAATTTACGTTTCTTATTTTTCTAAACATTTTTTGATAAACCTTTTTTCTAGGAATTATCGTGGTACGTCTAAAAAAAAAAAGGAACATTAATTAACAATTATTTATGTTCGAATTTACGATTATTAAATCCCGTTATAGTTATCGATCTAACGTTAATGATCAGAAATAATAAAAAAAAAAAGAAACGTTGCAAGTTAATGATCGTGCATTATTTAAATGTTTGATTAAATTTGAATGATTATTTTTTCTTTCAATATTCGAACAATATATATATATATAGAGAGAGAGAGAAATAAAAAAATAAAAAATTCGGTGGTTAATTATTTATCGTCTGACATTCGTTTACTTTTTGTTTGCTTACAGATTTCAAACCAATCGTGATCAAGAACTTACAAGAACCTACTGTGACATATCATCGACTCGTGCGTTGTACGAAATATCGAAAGATAATTGTTCTAGTCGAAGTATTGCATTTTTTTAATTCATCAATAAAATTATTTTATTGTTTTTAATTATTTTAAGAACAGATACAACATACATGTACATATACACATACACACAAATAATTATTAATGAAATAATAATAATTTATTATATACAAAAATTATAAAAGTAAATTAATAATGAAATTATTATTAATTCGAATATTAAATTAAAAGTGATTTTGATAAAATATCACGTAGGAATACTCGTTCCATTAAAAAATAAAAATAAAAATTAAGAAACAGACACACATACACATATACAATTATACAGGCATGCCAAGGAATTGCAATGAAAGTATTATAGAATTATTTATTATAGTCGATGTAAAAAGAAAAGAAAAGAAAAGGAAAAGAAGAAAAAAAAAAACTAGTAAAAAAGTATTCTGCAGTTAATTGTAAAATGAGCGTAAAAGACTGGATCTGTTGATATTATTAAAATAAAATAAAGGTGACTATAAAAAGGAAAATAAGAAACCAAAAAAATATAATTAAAAGTAATGTAAAAATTATTATTTTAATTATTCATTATCTTTTTTATTTACTATTTAAACGTTAACGTTATATTATAAAAAAGAAAATTGTTAAAAACATATTGAAAATACCTAACGGTATAAAAATAATTCTACAAATTTTAATACGAGTTGGACGAAAAATAAGTTGATAATGATGCACGAAAAAAAAAAAGAAAAGAGAGAGAGAGAATAACCGAAACGAGACGAAAAAAAGAAAAGAATTCGTGGATAAAAGTAATTAATAATTTTAACCCCATAAAAGAAATAATTCTTTTTCAGGTAAATCAAGATCGATTGCATGGAGGAGAACGTGCATGGGGGAATGCACTGCATCGTTCGTTGCACTCGGTATTCTGCGTCATCTTCAAAATCCCGCTGCAAGTCGTTCCAGATGAAACTACGGTGTACTAATTGCAATTATGGTATTTTATAAATACGTTAAAAATAATTTACAATGTTGAGGCAACATCGTGTTTGTCGCGACTGACGTACGATTTAAATATGTAAAATAAATTACGAACGAATACTTTTTTCTTTCTTTTTTAAACGAAATTCTTATTGAAATTATTATTAAGATAAAAATATATAATCTTTGCGTGTCGAATTTTTTTATCCTACTCTTTTATACCAAATGTAAAACCGATTGTGTTCTACGTTGCGATAAAAGTGATGATCGATTATAATTGTAAATAATTATCGATCATTAATATCGCACACGCAATGCAAGAAAATTAATTGAAATATATATATATATGTAATTAATTAAATACGTTCTTACCAGATCTGCTAGAGAAAGTATCCTAGAAATGATAATATATTTTTATTAATTAGTTATGATGATATTGTAAAAAACGAGTATGCTAAATTTGAAGTAATTATTATGGGAATGTTTTTAATCAAGTTTCGCGATCGTAATCAATTTTAATCACCACACATGCACATGTCATTTATACACGTATTCACTTATATACACGTATTCCTTTATAGGCACGTATTCACTTATACACACGTATTATTCACTTATGTACGTATTCACTTCTACACGTATTATTCACTTATGCACGTATTCACTTCTACACGTATTCCTTTATGCACGTATTCACTTATACACGTATTCCTTTATGCACGTATTCACTTATACACACGTATTCACTTATACACACGTATTCACTTATACACACGTATTTTCTTATACACGTATTCCTTTATATGCACGTATTCCCTTATATGCACGTATTCACTTATACACGTATTCCTTTATGCACACGTATTCACTTATGCACGTATTCACATATACACGTATTCCTTTATGCACACGTATTCACTTATGCACGTATTCACTTATACACGTATTCCTTTATGCACACGTATTCACTTATACCCACGTATTTTCTTATACACGCATTCACTTATACACGTATTCCTTTATATGCACGTATTCACTTATACACACGTATTATTCACATATACACGTATTCACTTATGCACGTATTCACTTTTACACGTATTCCTTTATGCACACGTATTCACATATACACGTATTCACTTGTACACGTATTCACTTATACACGTATTCCTTTATGCACACGTATTCACTTATACACGTATTCA
This sequence comes from Polistes metricus, assembly GCA_010416925.1. Taxonomy (NCBI): domain Eukaryota; kingdom Metazoa; phylum Arthropoda; class Insecta; order Hymenoptera; family Vespidae; genus Polistes; species Polistes metricus. Next base: position 4,031,243 of record QUOH01000019.1, read on the forward strand.
CATATACACGTACGAAGCTTTGAACCAAATCTATTAAAAAGTCGTCGTATGTATCGATTATAATAAAAAACTGAATTATTAGCTATATATATATATATATATATATATATATATATACCGACGCGTACGATGTTACCTCGACCGTGGATCGTTGTTAACTGAAAGTTAACGCGATCACGTGATGAGATCATACGTCAGAGTTATAAACTAAAGGTTACCTCTAATTGTTTACACTCGTTCCTTTCAATAATACGTTAGAAACGGATTTATATACTACGCGTAACAACAATGTTTTTTGAACATAGACATCCGTAATGACTTTTAACAACATATCTATCTATAATGTGAACGTATATATAAGAATAAAATTAATATTTCAACGAAATAAACGAATAAATGATATTTACAATGTTATAATACGCGAACAATATTTTTACGTGTAAAATAGAAACGTTCAATTAATTTCATTACATTTTATTTTATTGATTATTGTTGTATCAATAATTATTTATATATATATATATAATAATTATAATATATATTATAAATAATTATAATTATATAATTTATTACGTTAAATGTATTTTACGAATTAAATTTCAGTAACAACGATAAAAAGTTTAGAATAACCAACAGAAAAAAAATAAAGAATTACGGTGTGAATAATTTTAATTACGGTGCTATAATATAATTTCGTGATTTGTCATGGTGATTAAGATTTCAGTGATCCTTCTACTCTCATGGAACACCTGGGGGAAAAAATAATCATCGACGTCATCGAGATGGAACAATGATCCCAACGATTATTAACAAAAGACATTGTATAAAACTCTTCGACAACGATTTCTTCGATATTTTTATTCTACAAATAAACAAAATAAAAATGTTTCGATATTTGTCATTTTACAAAAATGTTGATCAACTGATCAACCAAATAAAAAAATCGAATATATCCCATTCGCAAATCCCAATTCCTTTTCCTTCGTCCAATAATAATCAAAAATAAAAAAAAATACAAAATTACAGAATATATCATCATAATTCATAAACGAAAAACAATCGACAAATAATAATAATAATAATCAGAATTCCACCTTTTTTTAAACAATCAACACGAACATTTTCTTACCTATTTTCGTACACTTGTCGAAGAAAAGTAAAAAGATTCATTTGTTCCGTTTCTTTCGATAAAGTAAAAAAAAAACCAATTTATTATTTACAATAATTCCCAAATTAAATGATTTTAATTTCTTCTTCTCTCTCTCTCTCTCTCTCCCTCCCTCTCTCATTGTCAATTATAAATTCATTTAAAATTAAATTCGAATGTTCCTTAGAAATTCTACTTATCCATATTTTTCAATTTTTTCTATACTTCTATATTTCTAATATTCCACAAGTGATGACCAAGCAGACAAATTAAAAATCAGATTGGCTAATCCTAAAACCCTTTTGTTTTTTTCCTGTTCGTAGGACGACGTCTTTTGGAACCATGCCAGCAGAAACCATACACGATGAAAAACGACCCCTCCTATTGGCAAAAGTCCGGCAAGATGGCTTATCATTGTCCACGTTGTAACGCTGGTTATACTTACAAGAAGACCTTGAAGACACACATGAAGTATGATTGCGGAAAGGAGCCTAGATTCAAGTGTCCTTATTGCAATAAAAGGGACAAGTGTTCATCGAACATTTACAAACACGTTAGAATACGACACGATGGTTTGCCAGTGACCGTTCATCGAAATTAAAAACAAAAAAATAAATGAAAATAATAATAACAATAAGAAGAAGGGGAATGGGAAGAAGAGGAAGAAGAATAAGAAGACTAAGAAGAAGAAGAAGAAGAAGAAGAAGTGGAAATACGTGAAACGTGAACATTAATGTATCTCTCTCTCTCTCTCTCTTTGTCTCTGTCTGTCTCTCTCTCTTTCTCTCTCTTATTTACAGATAATTATAATTCTCATTTTTCGATCTTCGATTTTTCCCCGGCCCCCGTATCCACCCTCTACGAATAATAAAATCATTTTCTTTTTTCGCGATATTAATCGAATTTTAATGAATAGATCCTTCGACAAAAAAAAACAAAACATTGTACATAATAAAATTGAATTGATATCAATGAAGAATACGTTCATCGTTGTTAAGAGAAATAATTGAAAAAAAAAAGAACATATATACGTAGTAAAAAATTTTAAATTAAAATATTAATTTAAATAAATTTTTTGTGTCTTTTATTATTTTTATTTATCTTTTTTTCTTTTTTTTCTTTTCTTTGTAATTAAAAGAATAATAAAAAGAAAACACGATAAAAAAAATAAGACGAGTATAATGCGGGGATAGGTTGAGAAGGTTTGATCCTTCCAACGCGAAAATCAAATTGTTTGTTTTCTTCTTCGATCGAACTCGGTTTTATTTGGGGAGGGGGGAAAGAAAAGAATAAATAAATAGAAAATAAAAATTCATCTTCTTGCCGAAACTCTCAAAGCTATTCAATCCACCCCGTGTCTCGTATACACCAATCAGATTTCAATATTTGATCATATTATTTCGTTCGTAAAAAAAAAAAATTATATGTGTATTAAAAAAAAGAAAATAGAATCGGTCAGAAATATATATCATGGGGAATAATCTTAAGGTTTATTTTCAGATGAAAGAAGAAGTTTGTACGTCAATTTGGGGGTGCCGAACAAAACGTTGCTGAACGAGTTCGTCTGTCCTAAATGCAACGCAGGATATCGGCGTCCCGGTGATTTAAATAGACACAAATGTATACAATTGCAAAGATACGCATGTCCCTATTGTAACAAAAAAGACAATTCTACGTCGAATTTGTACAAGCATATAAAAAAATGGCATCCTCACGATCAACCATGTTTGAGAAAATTCTTTTGAATATAAGTTAAATACAATTTAATTTACTAATTAACGAACGAACGAACGAACGGAACAAACGAACAAACCAACAAATGAAAATAAAGATCATTGAAATGGTATTACTTACGGTGAAACCCCCCCCCCACTTTCAGTCCAACCCAATTTCCAACCCCAACTCCCTTTATCACGCACGCCTCTAAAAATTGATTCACATTTTCACGAGGAAGTTGAAAAAAGTTCCGAACCCGACACACGGGCTGAAAAACAAACCATTTAAGTTGAATTTTATTAAAGAAAAAAAGTCAAGAAATGTCAAAAGGTTTCTATGTTGCGTTCCTTTGAAGGTTCAAACTTTTTCAACCCCTTCGTAAGAATAGAGAAGATACTTTTGATCTGTCGTTATTATTTTGTTTTTCGTTCTTTTTTTTTTTTGTTTGTTTGTTTCTTTTATCTTCATTCTATCGGTTTGATATTTTTGTTCTTTATGTTTTCTTTGTTTCAGTTCAACTCGCACGCCATTCCTTTTCAAAACGGAACGTCGAATTAAAAAAAAGGAAAAAAAAAAAAGAAGAAAAAGAAGTAGAAATAATTTACACAGGATGTATATATGTAATATTTTTGACGCACACACACAAAAATGATAGAAATCGTAATGATCGTTCCACCCGTTTTCAAAAAAATGAAATTACGTTTTGAAAAGCTATTATAATTAACCCACTTTTCAATACGACGAAATAATAACGTTGATAAGAATTAATTTTTGAGAAAAGTCAAATGAAACGATATGAAAAAAAAGAAAAAAAAGAAAGAAAATTTATCCTTACAAAATGTTTTATTTTTTCCAGATAACCGAGATAATCTGAAGTTGGATGGGTCGTCGTTTTACCGGCCAACAGTGTCATACGAAAGTGCGTTACAATTAGGATACAAGTTTCATTACGATCAAAGGAAAAGTTTCGAGTGTTTGAAATGCGGTACATTTTTTACCCAAAAGACTACGATCACTCGACACGTAAGATACTTCTGCGGACGTGGATATCGTTATAAGTGTCCATATTGCGATACGAAAGCGTCATGTTCGTCAAACATCTACAGACACGTTAGATCACGTCACAAGGGTTTAAACGCGCATGCCGTTAAATTGTTCGCATCATTCGAATCCCAAAGAACGACGTAAAATAAAAATCATTTGTCATATAATGGTGAAAAAAACACCCCATTTTCCAGTGCAATATCTACGACCGTCGAAATAAAATAAAATAATTCTCAAACGATTCGCCATAATAATTCAATGGTTCCCAAAAGTTCGATATTATTAGCTTTAAAATCGACAAAAAAAAAATGTTTCTTTTTGTTGATTTTATTTACGAACTCGTTCATTAATTTGTTTAAATAAAATACATTATTGATTGCCGCCCCCCCTACCCTTCTCCTCTTTCTCCACCGAAAAAAAAAAGAAGTATTATTAAAACGAACTAATTAATTTATCGGTTATTGGGTGAAATTAAATGGAAACGTTGTTGTTGTTGTTGTTGTTGTTGTTATTGTTGTTGTTGTTGTTGTCCATTCTCATTTTTTGTTTTCCTTTCTCTCGTGAGGGGGGTGGGATATGGGGGCTGATATGTGCGGAAATTTTGGGAACCATTGCCATAATCTGTGGATACGTATTTACATAGATAATTATTTCATTTAATTTAATAATTGTAAGATAAATTCATGTGTGTTATATACATAATAAGTCTGTCTCTATATTTAATATCCAATAACTTCCAAATCTGAATATAATATGAATAATATTCCTTGAATTATAAAAAATCCTCGAAAAAACACAAAAAAAAAAAAACAAAAAGAAAAAGTAACAACGTTCACATGTTTTATAATATTTTTCTTTTTCTCTTCATATTTTCTTCTCTCTCTCTCTCTCTCTTTTTTTAATTTTTTTTCCTTTTTTTTTTTATATAATCCAACCACTGCAACGCAAACACTTATGCGGCGAGAATACTTTTCTGTAAGTAGTTCGAAAAAAAAAAATAAAAAAAAACGCGAAGATCTGCGTTTTTCTAATCAACGGTGAGTGGGCTGGGGAGGAGGAGGAGGAGGAGGAGGAGGAGGAGGAAAGAAAGGAAGGAAGGAAGGAGGGGGTGTCAACGAGGAGGTTCTTTTCTTTTTTCTTTTTTTTTGTTTTCGTTTCCTCTTCGTTCTTTTTTTATTTTGTTTTTGTATTCCGTTTAGATTCGATCCGTAAAAATAATAAAAAAAAAAAAAAAAGAATAAAAAGAAACGAAAAATTCGCAATTTAATTTACTAATAAATACGAATGAAATTTTCAGGTATTCGGGTGAGGATAGGAAAAAAATCGAGGAAGGTCTATTCCCTTCAAAAAAGTCACTATTGTCCAAAATGCAATCGGGGATTCACCCAGAAGAAGAACATGAAACGTCATTTGGATCACGAATGTGGCATGGCGCCGAAATATCAATGCCCGTATTGCGGCAGACCCTCGAAATTTACGCAAAATATTTATGCACACATAAGAAAATATCATACCGGTCAAATGTTGTATTTTACAAAACTTTATTAATAATGTAGAAGAACATAAACAAGAGGAAGAAGAAGAAGAAGAAGAAGAAGAAGAAGAAGAAGAAGAAGAAGAAGAAGAGGAAGAAGAATAAGAAGAAGAGGAGCTGGAAGAAAACATGATGCATACAACGACATATTTGTATCACGAATTATTCCAACTATCGATAATGATTTTTAATAACGCTTATTATTGTTAATATTTGTTGCTTTTATTTTTCATCCCCATAGAAATTTAGGAAGAAAAAAAAAAAAAGGAAACTCTCTCGCCGAAAAATTGTTTTTTTTCTTCTTATTCTTTCTTCGTTGTCGATCATAGCAATGACGATTATATCGTTTTTAAACTTTTCGACGATTCGTATTGCTACGTTTATATTATAATATTTGTTTAGAAAAAAAAAAAAAAAAAAAGAGAAAAAGAGAAGGCAAAAAAAAAAGCACGATTTTCGATATTTATTTCGGACGAAATTTATGTCAGAAAAAAAATGAAAAAAGAAAAAAAATAAGTACACTTGTCCGATAATAAAAAGAAAGATTAACCACATATAACATAATTAATACACATATATATGGTAAAGGAAACATAAACGTGTTGTTTAAAATATTAGTTAAGAAAAGAAAAAAAATAAAAAAGAAAAAATAAAAAATGCATTTATTCGTACACAATAACCTCTCATTATTTCGTAACAATCATTGTCATAAAGTTGGATGTCAGATTTTGTTCATTAATCATCACAATCTCGTCATTAAATTCGTTGGTGTCGATAACGAGAAACAAACAAAATTATAAACGACAAAAATCATAAAGCAAAAACCAAAGAGAAAAAAAAAAACAAAAAAAAGAAACGATACATCGTGTGTCTAGGATATTTTAACAATGATCAACCCGTTAAATTACCTAATTCCTCTCACGTGAAAACCGTTACTTTTCAGCATTATTTCAAGCGTCATCATTGTCAGCATATTGGGGAGTACCACTTCTACCTGGGAGAAGGGTCAGAAGATGCCTAATTCCAAACACCACGATGAGAGGGACCTACGAATGTCCGAATTGTCGAAAAATCTACAAATGGTATCGTGGTCTTCATAGGCATTTGACTTACGAATGCGGCAAGGCACCACGTTTCAAGTGTCCACATTGCGTCTACACTGGGAAACATAGGTCGCACGTTTATTCTCATATCAAGAGCAATCATTATAATTGTGCTGTCTACGCGGTCGACACGCAGGAAGATTAAAAGAACAAAAACAAAAATATATATATATATATGTATAAAATATATAATAATAATATAATTATATATATATTTATATATAATTATATTCTATTTTTTGTTTGTTTGTTTTTTCTTTTTTTATTTTATTTTATTTTATTCCAATCGTTATTCCAATAAATTAAAAATGTAAGAAATATTCAATTGAATTACGAAAGAAAAAAAAAGAAAACATTTTCGAACGATTTTTCCTACTATTACAATTGAAATTATTATCGTCGTTAATGATCGATTTGTTAGAAGAAAAATTGTATATTTGTTATTAGAATTGTAATAGGAAAAGAAAGGAAAGAAAATGGGGGAAAAGAAATAAGAAAAAAGGAAAGAATTTGTTGTAATATTCTTGGACAAAGAACGAATGTGCGTAGTTGTAAAATAATGTAACACTTTGATTTGTTAAATAGGATAGTATGATGCGAAGAGTGAGAGAGAGAGAGAGAGTGAGAGTGAGAGTGATATATATTTGTTTATATTTATAATTTTTATTTCCTGTTAATTGACGATTTTAGACTTAATTATTCGTTAAAAAAAATGAATCAAGAAAATTCAAAAAAAAAAAAGAAAAGAAAAGGACAATTCGAGTGATACTTTTTCTTTGTTGTTGAAATATATCCAATCAAAATGGAGTATATTAATAAAGTCAAATTAAAGTAATATCTAGTTCTACCCCCCCACCACCACCCACCTCTCAATAATCTTAACCCTTACCATCGAAACCCTAATTATTTAATAATATTGGGAATATGTAAAAGAAGAAATACGCTTTTGTGAAAATTCGTCGAATTGAAATTTTTTATAAAAAAAAAAAAATTTGTATAAAAAGATGAGAGAGAGAGAGAGAGAGAAAAGAAAAAAAAGGAAAAAGAAAAAAGAAAATTAAAAGCAAAGAAAGAAAAACGCATCGGAGAGTTGTGATTGTTAATGGTCGTCGTTCATTCGATTAAAAATAAAACTAATTCTATGATAATTCGATTTTTTTCAGATTACACGTGGAAACAATGGAGCGGAACAACGGTAACGACAACATTAACGACAACGTTAACGACAACATTAACGACGGCATTAACGGCAACAACAACTACAACGACATCAACGACAAGTTCAACATCGTTGGATATCGGTTCGTCGATTGTTAATATTAATCAGAACAATATTGGGAATCGTCATCCTTGTCCAAAATGTTACAGAAGTTACAAACACCGTAGTCATATGATGCGACACCTTAGATACGAGTGTGGAATACCACAAAGATTTAAATGTCCCTATTGCAAACAACATTTACGACAAAGGACGCACGTTTGGACCCATATTCGTACATTACACCCTAATCAAGAACTTTATTGCATCGATATTGGTACAAATGCAAGATTAATCAAACAAGAACACAGGAACGAATAAAATTAGGTTTCTTTTTATTTTTTTTTTCCCCCGTTTTATTTTGTTTTCATTTGTTTTCGTGTTTTATGGATTTTTTTTTTTCTTTCTTTTTCAAATAATACAATCAAATTGGACAATTTAAAGAATGTTCGTGAAAGGGTATTGTTAAATATTAATTTGTTTTTTTTTTTTTTGTTTCAAATCAAATTTATAGATGATTGGTTCGAAGACAAATGTATTATTATTATTATTATTATTATTATTATTATTATTATTATTATTATTCGAAACTCGACTGACGATTATATAAAAATATTGAAAAGAAAAAAGAAAAGTATGCAATAAAATTGGATGAAACATTTGGGTGCTCAAAATGTGTTCCAAATAAAATGAATATATTCTTCGATAACTTATGCAAGTCGGAAATTAAAATGATTAGGGTTTATTATATATACCATGGTTTGATGGTTACGATATGGGGGGGGGGATTATGATTAATAGTGTTCAAGAAATTAGATTATTCTTTTTTTCCTCAAATTTTCAGAGTTGGACATTGTCGATTGAAAATAATTGACATTTTTATTTTTCCCTATTTTAACGAAAAGAAAAAAATATATATTTATAGAGTAGAGATATGAGATGATAATATAAATTTACTATTTAATATTATAATTAAATAAATTATATCGAAATGTGTCCAAATCTGAGAATCGTGTTAAATTTGTAATCATTGCAATGAAATGAATACGATTCGTTAAAAAAAAAAAAACAAAAAAATAACAAAAAAAATAAAGAGAGAAACAAAATTGAAAAACTGTTATTTGAATAATATTAATATTGTTGACATTGTAAAATAAAGACAAATTATTGTTGGATTACGTTGAGAGAAAATAATTTTGATCAATTATTTTTTTATAATATACCAAACGTATTGAATTTTATTTATACGTTGTTTAAAAAAAAAAAAAACACATAGTTAAATTTGATGATCGTGTATGCGTGTGTACGCGCGTGTGTGTGTATATATAAATTAAAACCAAATAATCCCAGGTACGAATCCTGGATCAATCCTTAGAAATAATATAATATATCAAATATTTTCATGTGTGTTCAAGATTTCTTCTAGATTCGTAAGGATAGAAAACGAATACGAGATTAACGAAGTAACTCTAAAGAACATTTTCTTTTGATTTCAGGTTAATCCAATCCCGGAGGAAAAAAGGGGGGAGAAAATTTGGAAGAGAAATATTATATTTCATATTTCATTTTTGCATAATTTTCAGACGATTCACAATTGGGACTAAAATCGCGATACAAATATTTATTTTATTTCTTACACGTGAATTTGAATTGAAAAATTGAAAAAAAAAAAATAACATATTTAAAATAAATTAAAGAAAAATACGATTCGATCGATGAATAAGCAAAAAAAAGAAAAAAGAGAAATATTATTTATATCTAACATTATTATTATTATTCATTGTCCTTTTTAAAAATCAATTATTTTCCTTAACACGAATGAAAGAAACTCTAGGGAAGTAGAAAGTTCAAATTAATATAAATAACAAAAAATAAATAATTATATATATATATATATATAAGGAAAGACTTATATACATATATTTATATATTTATAACGAAAATAAAAAAATAAAAAATTCTAGAGAAAAAAAAGAAAAGAAAAGAACTCGCGTTTTTGAATAGGTCGATACGATTAATACTCGAACACTAAACAGAGAAAATAAAAATTAATAATAATAATAATAATAATAATAAATTAAAATATAAAAAAATATATAAAAAAACGGGATTAAAAAACAAACCAGGTAAAAAAAGAAACTTAAGCGTTAATCGTCTCTGCGTGTTACAGGATACAACTACCAGGTAGAACAACCACCAATGACAACGACTGTATCACCAAACGTCATCTTTAAATATCGTCCAGTAATTGACGAGGAAATACGGCCGTATAATAACAACGAAGGATCGCATACGTCGATAAGGTTCAGGTCTAGGCATACAGTGAACGATGATAACAAACCATTTCGTTGTCAAAAGTGCGGACGCGGTTTCACATTGAAGAGAAACATGGATCGCCATATTAATTACGAGTGTGGCCACGAGCCAAGATTTCAGTGTCCATATTGTGGATTACGTAGCAAACAAACGTCACCGGTTTATGCACACATCAGGAAGAAACATCCGGAAGAGGAAGTTTTTATCTTCGATATGAAGCTTTGAATTACGAATCATCGTCGTCGTCCTCGTCGTCGTCTTCATTTGACTCGAAGATTTTTCTATTTTTTACTTTCTTTCGAAAGGACTATGATTGATTGATCGATCGATTGACTGATTGCATAGAATTTATTGCAATTATTAATTATAGACATGATTTTATTTTTATTTTTATTTTCCTTCGATATTATAATTATTTGATAAGTGAAGAAAAATGATTACGAATAAGCAAGCAAGACTAATTACTTATAGAACAAATATAATGATCGTATTTTTCAGTAACAACTATATTTTGTCTGTTATATTATTCATTCTCAGCAATTTGTTATATATTGTAATGATAATATCATTAAAATTTGCTGATACCTCGAAATCCTTCCTCCATGCACGATTTAAACATCGCACGTAAAGACAACCAAAATAATTATTATTGATGGATGTCACATCACCAGAAGACTGCAACCACGAATTTTTCGATTGGTTTATCTATTATAGTAGAATTCGTTAAAAAGCACGATAATATATATATATATATTTAAAATACATATTTAGATGTTTACAATAAGGTGTATACAATAGTTTTATGAATTTCTATTGAATTTGATTTTTTTATTCTTCACACTGATTATCTTCTTATTTTTTTTTTTATCTATCTCTATCTCTCTCTCTCTCTCTTTCTCTCTTTATATATATATACATAATATATTTCCCTATGTTTGTGGCCTTAATTTTCTTTCTATTCTTTTTAGATTTCCCCAATGAAAATACAAAACAAATTGTTTTTTTTTATTTCCGTTCATCTTTCGAAGATGATAAATACGTAAAACCCCCCTAACGCAAAAACTTCGTTTGGAAGATTCCTCACAATTCACGTAAAGGTATATATTAATCTTATGTTAATTATAATAATTAACATAATTATTATATATATATATATATTTTTTTTTTGAAACAATTATCTACGGCATGACCCCCTCCCCCCTTAAACAAGAAAATTCAATCTACTGGAGTGTGCAACTAGATTTGATGAGAGAAAGAACAAGTTATATTTTTTTTTCTTTTTTTATTTATTTTTTTTTTGTTTTCTCTCAATTGGAAATCCATCCAACTGTCCCTTTTCCTATTCGCAATCATCCAACTAAAAAAAACAAATAGATCGTTTGACTGATGATGAGACGAACCTTTCCCCCCGCCCATACCCCCCCCCCAAAAAAAAACTAACTCAAATCCCGTAAACTCAAAGAAATAATTAAAAAAAGAAAAAAAAAATTAAAAAAAAAAAGTAGAATAAAATTGTTTGGCTATCTAACTGGTGATTACCCTCGAAAGTTTCAGGTTTCTATGCAACCCCACAGCTCGACTTAAACTTCGTCTTGCAATCGTGCAAAACGTTCAATTCGGAGAGCGGCGGCAGTAATGGTGGTGGTGGTGGTGTTGGTGGTGTTGGTGTTGGTGGTGGTGTTGTTGACGATGATGGTGATGGTAATGTTGGTAGAAACAGAAGAGGAGGGGGTGGTGAAGAAAGAGAAGGGGTAGAGGAGGGTGCTGCTGAAGGAAATAGCAACAACAGTAACCACAGTAACCAAAACAACAACAACAACAACAGCAACAGCAATAGTAACAGCAGCAACAGGGAACAACAACAACAACAACAACCAAGACATCATCAGCATGATCAAAGTAATATAACGATAACCCCACCAAGATCCTACACCAATTATTATCCCGAAAGTGGAATTAGGAGCAACAGTTATATGAAGAGAGATGACGATAGCTACACCCCTAATTATTTCAAGAAACCTTTCGGTTGTCCTAAGTGTGGCAGGAGTTTCACCGTAAAGGGTAACATGACGAGACATTTGAAATACGAATGCGGCCAGGCACCACGTTTCCAGTGTCCCTATTGTGAATTTCGTAGCAAACAAACGTCTAACGTGAAATCTCACATCAGGACAAAGCACCCCGATAATAGGGCATACGTATTGGATCTACAATACAAGAACTGAGATTTATTAACCAATAAGATTATTCCATTTAAACGGAAGATGTTTTAAACGAGAGTTGTTGTTTGTTGTCTTCTTTTTTTTTCTCTCTTCTTCTTCTTCTTCTTCTTCTTCTTCTTCTTCGAATATGAAAGAAAGAAAAAAAGATATATCGAATTAAAAAATAATAATCGTACACGTGTTTACGGGGTCACGTTCGCCGATTATCCGTCCATCACGGATTCGCGAATTTATGTGTGCTTTATGATGCTGCGTGCGTTGTTTCCGTTTGTTTATCTATGTAAGAATTTAAAAATGAAAATTTCAACTTAACGAGAATATCCGTATGTATTTATATATTATATTATACAAATTTGTCGAGATCCAATTAAGATACGTTGCGTTTTTCATAAATTATATTTCAATTATTTTTCTTCGGGAGGGGTGAAGGAGGGGGGTGTGGTTTTTAATACGATTATATATCACTGTAATTTACTATTTACTGTAATAATAATTCATTTGTGTTGATAATCGAAGACGCGCACGATTATGTTAGATGATATTTTTAGAATATTTTAATAATTATCAGATAAGATATTTGATTTTCTTTTTTTCTTTTTCTTGCTCTTTCACCCTCTCACTCTCTCACTCTTTTTCTTTCTCTGTCTCGGTTATTTTTTTTTTTTTTTTTAAAGGCGTATACAAAATCAAGAAGACGAGGATAAAAGTGAAACGAATTGTCATTGGCCAATTAAACAAACGAAATTCATCCCGATTATGTCATCCTTCTATTTTACGTATGTTTAAATATTATATAATTATATTGAATTATTTAACAAAGTGGTCGTATCCTTTTTAATCGTAATTGTTATCGTTGTTGTTGTTGTTGTTGTTGCTGACTCTTTGTAAATTTCTTCTTTTTTATTCTTTTCATTCGAAGATTGACCGATGTCAATCCGACAATCGGCTGATGCGGGTATTTTAAAATAAAAGCTTTTAGCGTGCCTTCTCGTGGTAAAAATTATGTGAACAAATTACAGGAATGTTAGGATGAATTAACCCTTTGATTAACGTGGGCGCATATATGCGTCCAGCTAAAATTTTCGATTAGTGTTTTTTATTTCTTTTGTTATTCTCTTATTTGGAATATTATTTACTGTAAAAAAAAAAAAGGAAAAAAAACAAATAATAGGAAAAATTATATAAATTAATAATATTAAATATAATATATATATATATGGATATTAAAATAATTACAATAACGTTGCCAAAATATAATCCTTAAATTAACAAAAGAAAAAAAAAAAAGAAAGAAAAAAAATTATACACGAATGTTATAGGGAAAAATAATAAATTAAAAATAAATATAAATATAAATGAAATATAAAATTAAATGTTAACGCATATATTTTCCAGATGCCTTGAAGAAGTAATTAATTTACTTCTCGTCTTCTCTCTCTGTCTTTCTCTCTTTCTCTTTCTGTCTCTCTCTCTCTTTTTCTCTCTTTGATTTTCTTTTCTATTTCTATGACTATCTCTCTCACACACTTTTTCCCTTTTTTTCTTTTCATGCAAGATAATCGTCGATTAATTGCGAAATAAACGAACAAAACACCTGTACATTGTTCCAGAACAAACGTTATTTCATTTTTAGCAAACACTCGACTAATTTTGTTTTCTTTGCTGTGATATAATTATATTAAACGAAACAACAAAAGGAAAAAAAATGTAAAAAATAGAAAGAAAAAAAACAATATAAAATTGAAGTAAAAAAAAAAAAAGATAAAAAAAGAACAAAAAAAAAAAGGAATTAAATTGCAACATTGTAGAGAGAAACAACGAGGATTATTATAATTATAAATATAGTAATTTACGTATACGTGTGTGTCTCGTTTAAACGCCAGGTTATGTGTATGTGTATGCGTGCGTGCGTGCATGTATGAGATCGATGTGTGAAACAACAAAAAATTCTCAAAATAAAAAAGATATTAACGACAAACAAATTTTAATTAATTTTGGACGATTTTTCGGCTGGTTTTTCCTTTACTGTGATACAAACAAAATTATATTAAACGAACCAAAAGAAAAAGAAAAAAAAAAAAAAAAGAAAAGGCAGATTGTGCAAAGAGAACAATGAAGAAAATTTGATTTCACGCGAATATGCGTGTGTGCGTTGAAATTGTGTGTATGTAGATGCTAGATGTATGTATGTATGTATGTACGTTTGCGTATAAATCGTTCTTCTCGCGTGTGTGTGTGTGTTTGCGCAACCGTGAATTCGTCGAAAAATAAATAAAAAAATTAAAATAAAATAAAACAAAATATATCTCGTTTTAGGAGTATAAAAAAAGAAAAAAAAAAAAAAATAAGAAATGGAAGAAAAAAAAGAGAAGGAAGAAAATTCGTAACTTTTAGCAAAAACTCTTGGCTGTTTTATTTCCTTTGCTGTGATACGTAATTATTGAATATATGAAAAAAAAGAAAAAAAGAAAAAGTGAAAAAAAAAATGAAAATAAATAAAATTAATTAATTGTAGAGAGAACACAACAGGGATAATAGTAATAATAATAAAAATAAGAAAAAAAGATATGATTCCACGCACATAAATGTGTTTTTTATGTGCGTGTGTGCGTGTTTGTGTGAGTGTGTGTGTGTGTGTGTGTCTAACTGTTTGTTATATACAAACAAAAATAGAACACAAAAAAAATGACCGATTATATATCTTCTCTTTTAGATTTACAATTAGATAGGCGACGAATTTGATGATGATTATGATGATTATGATAATCATAAGAGAACAATGATATTTACACGTATATATATATATATCTCACTTTCTTCCTTCGACATTCCACACAAATACAAAAAAAAAACAAACAAAATCAGATTATTGTTCGAAAGTAATTTTCTTTTTTATTTTTTTTTTTCTTATGAATAACAAAATTAACGAAGGAAGTTAATTAAAAATTACGTTTTTCGGTGGATGATCAGTGACATACACATTCGTCATTATTGTGTTTAATGTTTTAGTTTATAAAAAAAAAAGAAGGAAACGATGGTAAAGAAGAAGAAGAAAAAAAATGGTACGAGGTTTGTTGTAATAGGAAAAAAGAATAAGAAAAAAGAAAGAATAAATAAAAAGAAAAATATTTTATCCTAGTCACTGATCGTAGCATTCCCGAGTTGATATATTTTCCATGGGTAAATTCCTCCATAAACAAAAACGTGATAATTATCATTCCAAATATGGAAATATGTAAAATGAAAATAAATTGATGTTCAGATATCTTAAGACTCGAGAGTCTATGTGTGCGTGCGTGTGTGTGCCCCTTTTGAATAATTTCGTTTCTTTATTTTTCTTTTTTATTTATTTTTTTTTTTTTCCTATTTAATTTATTCTTGTGACTAAAAGTAGAAATAACAAAAAAAAAGAAAAAAAAGAAAAAGAATAAAAAACGCACCCGAAGCAATTCTTTTTCGTTATCACATGTGCTACTTATTGTTAAATAATAATATCACGATAGTTTTTAATGTTTAATTTTAACATGTGTTTCGCAAATTACTGACGCACCGATGATGTTGTGTATTTTAACATAATTTTTCTTTTTTTTTTTTCTTTCTTTCTTTCTTTCTTTTCTTCTACTAAGTTTATTATTATTATTATTTTTTTTTTATATATTATTTTTCTTCCCTATATTTTCTTCTCATTTCCTTTCGTTTTAATTAACGATCGTTGTTGTATTAACCGAAAGACGGACAGAACGAAACAAGCGTGATTCAGTTTTGTTTGAGATTATTTATTTTCTTTCCAATTCGAATTTGATTACTAAAATAATAATTATTATTATTTGCATTATTTGCTCTTCTTACTCCTTTACTTTTTTCTTTTTAATGAAAAAAAAAAGAAAAAAAGAAAAAAGAAAGAAGAAGAAGAAAGCAAGCAGCAAATCAAAAACACGCTTGACGGATACACTTTTTGTCGTTTTGTCGGTCTTTTAGTTATTAACAAAATTTTCTTTCTCTCTTTCTCTCCCCCCTTCTCTTCTATCCATCTATTTATATCTTAAAGCACCAAATATCTTAAATCTTATACGCTAAAAATTTGTTCTGCAAGACAATTTGTTTGCGAAAAGTTTTCCTCCACAATTCACGCTGACAGCTATTTTAATAATTAATTAATTCATTCATTCATTAACGGGATATCTTTTGAGGATTGAGAATTAGAATTAGGTTATACAATACTAATAATTTTTTGTTCGCCGTGAATATTGAGTTAGACAGTTTAATCCCGATCCAACCCTAAGAAGCCCCCTGTTCCCAACCCTTTGGAAAAAAAAAAAGAAAAAAAAAGAAAGGTATAAAAGAAGATAAAATAAATCAATAAAGAGAAGAAGAACACACAGGTATAGATAAAAAAAAAAAAAGAAACAAAATTTAGGGGTGAAGTATGAAGAAAAAAAAAAAAAGAAACAAAAAAAGAAAGAAAAACAAAATCCCAAATATTTCATAGTACTCATCGTCGAATAATTTGTATTATTTTTTTCAGATCTCCTCATGATGGATTCCTTCCTGAGCTTCGTAAGTCCGGCAGGTGGGGGTGGTGGTGGTGGTGGTGGTGGTGGAATTCCAACTTGTCAAGGTGGTCCAAGTGGTCCTCCAACGGGTGTTGTAGGTGGTGTTGGTTCAACTACAACCGGTTTAGGTTGTAACGATATGACAACTGTAACAACAACGACGATAATTACAGAACAACAGCAACAACAACAACAACAACAACAGCAACAGCAACAACAACAACAACAACAATTGCAACATTCACAATTACCCCCAAAACAACTTTACTATTGTCCTAAGTGCCTCCATGGTTTTACATTGAAGAGCAATCGTAATCGGCACTTCAGGTACGAGTGCGGTCATGAGCCAAGGTTCAAGTGTCCTTACTGCGAATTACGAAGCAAACAAACTTCACAAATTTATTGTCACATTAGAAAGAAACATCCGATGGAAAGGGTATACGTAATCGATCTGAAGTCTTAACAGTTATCATCTACGTGGGAGTTTTAAAAAAAATGAAGATGTGAAGATGATGATGAAGAAGAAAAAAAAAAGAAGAAGAAGAAGAAGATAACAGCACAACATTGCAATGATGAAGAAGGAATAGAAAAAGAGTTGACACTTTTTTTGTTTGTTTTTTTTTCTCGTTCTATTTTTTTTTTGTTGTTTTTTCTTTTCAATGAATTATATATATATATACACAAATTGTGTTTATATGTAAATAGTAGGACGCATCCTCTTTCTCGTTCACATGTTGGCTAATTATAGCAATAAACGTTTTTTCTCTCCTTCTTCGCACACTTTAAAAAAAATTCTCTCTCTCTCTCTCTTTCTTTTTTAATCTCATTCATTATCTTTTTCCACGATCATATATCGACATATAATATATACATCCATCAAAAAAAAAAAATCTTTCATTCTATTACTACTACTATTACTACTAAAAAATACATTGTCATTCGATGAGATTTAAAAATTCGTCGATGAATTTTGTCTACGTTTATAAATAATTTAAAAGATTGGATCTATTTAACAATTGGTGATATCCTCCTCGTTCAACGTCGAAGTTTCGACCAATGCAATGAAGCATACAAGATCAAGGTAAAATTAAAAAATTATTATTGTTTTTTATTTTTTGTATTTATTATGTTTACGTATACACACTCACGTGCATACATATATACATATATATATATATACATATATATATATAAACAATAAATTTTGTTCAAAAATGTTTCGTTATTGTTGAATACACTCCCAATACATTAATGAATTTCAAACACATACACGCAAACATACACATATATATTTATATATATAAACGTTATTTAAAAATTTAATCGATGTTTCATGATCGTTGATTTTTCGATCCTTTTTCTCTCATAAACAAATTGTGTGTCCAGCTTCGAAAGGCTTAGCACGATAAACGTAAATGTTTCTTTTATATTTTTATTATATTATATAATACTTATATATATATATTCTTCTTTTGTAGAAGGTGTCCTGTTCGACAAATTGTCAAATAAATATTTTTTGGAGGGAAAAACAAAATAATAAAAAGGAAACAAGACCTCGTAGAAATAAATTTGATTCGTACGTAATCAAAAGACCCTAACTTTACAAGACACCGAAACGTATCCTGCATTATGTTTTAATATCAATAATTAATTATTATTGAAAGCCTTCTCGAGGATGTACTCATGAATTAAAAAAAAAAAGAACAAAGAAAAATAAATATATACGAATAATAATAATAATAATAATATAAAATAACTATATATAATATAATACGATTAATAATCTAACTAATCGTTCTTCCTTCGTTAGTTTTTTATTTTTCAGAAGACGGTTCGTTGCGTCTGATTTATGGAAATTACGGATTGACCAACTTACAACAACCGCAACAACAACAACAACAACAACAACAACAAGGATATAACACTAGAAAAATCGATACCAATCTACAAAATCCCGTACGAGTGTCTACGATTTTTTGTCCGAGAGACAAGAGGAACAATTACGTTTGTCCTAAATGCGGCAACAAATATACCCTTTCCAAAAGTTTGAAACGTCATCTCCGTTACGAATGCGGATTAGCGCCAAGGTTCAAGTGTCCTTACTGCGAATTACGAAGCAAACAAGCTTCACAACTTTATTGTCATATTAGAAAGAAACATCCGATGGAAAGGGTATACGTAATCGATCTGAATTCTTAACAGTTATCATCTACGTGGGAGTTCTAAAAAAAAAGGAAGATGATGAAGATGATGATGAAGAAGAAAAAAAAGAAGAAGAAGAAGAAGAAGAAGAAGATAACAGCACAACATTGCAATGATGAAGAAGGAATAGAAGAAGAGTTGACACTTTTTTTGTTTGTTTTTTTTTTTTGTTGTGTTTTTGTTGTTGTTGTGTTTATATGTAAATAGTAGGACGCATCCTCTTTCTCGTTCACATGTTGGCTATTTATAGCAATAAACGTTTTTTCTCTCCTTCTTCGCACACTTAAAAAAAATTCTCTCTCTCTCTTTCTTTTTTAATCTCATTCATTATCTTTTTTCACGATCATATATCGACATATTTTCAAATAATTATTTTGTACCTCGTTTCAATATATACATCCATCAAAAAAAAAAATCTTTCATTCTATTACTACTACTATTACTACTAAAAAACACATTGTCATTAGATTAGATTTAAAAATTCGTCGATGAATTTTGTCTACGTTTATAAATAATTTAAAAGGTTGGATCTATTTAACAATTGGTGATATCCTCCTCGTTCAACGTCGAAGTTTCGACCAATGCAATGAAGCATACAAGATCAAGGTAAAATTAAAAAATTATTATTGTTTTTTATTTTTTGTATTTATTATGTTTACGTATACACACTCACGTGCATACATATATACATATATATATATAAACAATAAATTTTGTTCAAAAATGTTTCGTTATTGTTGAATACACTCCCAATACATTAATGAATTTCAAACACATACACGCAACATACACATATATATTTATATATATACACGTTATTTAAAAATTTAATCGATGTTTCATGATCGTTGATTTTTCGTTCTCAATATATATATATATATAAATATATATTCACATGTGCACGTAATTATTTTCCTCGTCTTCTAGCAGAAATGAATTATTTCTTACAAAAACCTTATTTTCGATCCTTTTTCTCTCATAAACAAATTGTGTGTCCAGCTTCGAAAGGCTTAGCACGATAAACGTTAATGTTTCTTTTATATTTTTATTATATTATATAATACTTATATATATATATATTCTTCTTTTATAGAAGGTGTCCTGTTCGACAAATTGTCAAATAAATATTTTTTGGAGGGAAAAGCAAAATAATAAAAAGGAAACAAGACCTCGTAGAAATAAATTTAATTCGTACGTAATCAAAAGACCCTAACTTTACAAGACACCCTGCATACGATTCGAAACGTATCCTGAATTATGTTTTAATATCAATAATTAATTATTATTGAAAGCCTTCGAGGATGTACTCATGAATTAAAAAAAAAAAACAAAGAAAAATAAATATATACGAATAATAATAATAATAATAATAATAATAATAATAATAATAATAATAATAATAATAATAATAATAATAATATAAAATAATTATATATAATATAATACGATTAATAATCTAACTAATCGTTCTTCCTTCGTTATTTTTTTATTTTTCAGAAGACGGTTCGTTGCGTCTGATTTATGAAAATTACGGATTGACCAACTTACAACAACCGCAACAACAACAACAACAACAACAACAACAACAACAACAACAACGACAACAACAACAACATGGATATAACACTAGAAAAATCGATATCGATCTACAAAGTTCCGTAGAAGTTCTTACGAGGTATTATCGGGAACAGCAGAGGAGCAATAACATTTGTCCTAAATGCGGCAAAGGTTATACCGTTTCCAGAAGTTTGAAACGTCATCTCCGTTTCGAATGCGGATTATCGCCAAGATTCAAATGCCCTTATTGCGGTAGTCGAAGCAAACAAAAGTCACACGTTAACGATCACATACGTAGGAAACATAAAGGCCAACATATTTACGTCATTGAATTACCGTGATCCTCAAATGATAAACGATAATTAACCAATAACAATTTACGATTAATTAAAATTATCGGCTATTGAATTTTTTTCCTATCTCTCTCTTACACGTACACACACACACTCTCTCTCTCTCTCTCTCTCTCTCTCTCGTTCTTATGTAGATTCGTTCCAATAAAGTGATTAATAAATTTTCTTCCCCCGATCAATCAATTCTCATCACTCTCTTCCTTTTAAACCCCCCCCCGCATGTACAACACCCACCCACTCTCCACCTTCGCCTTTACATCTTCTTCAAATTATCTCTGGAAATTATTGTTGCTCTGTTTATTTTATTTTGTTTTTTTGCGGAGAGGAGGGAGTTTGGTTTTTTGTTTTTGAAAATTACGATAAGCGAGTGTGTATGTTTTCACTTGATCATGGATATTTTCTTTTTCGTTTCTCCCTTTTTATTTTTCTTTTTTCAATTAACATTCGAGTAAAACAAAATTCTTACGAGTAAGAAAGAAGTATTTACACGAAACAAACACAACCACCACCAACGACAGCAACAACAATCTCTGTGCTCAATTTATATTCTCGTTCTCTGTTCTCTATTTTATCTATTATAATCTAATCTAATCTATCCTATGAAATATTAATTGTCAATCACATTTTCGATTGTACGTTTCGATCGAATAAAATCGTTCTTAATCGTACCATTTATTATTATATAAAAAATATTAGATTAAATATTGTACAACTGTATTTTTCTATCCTCCTTTGTTTTGTTTTTCTTTTTCTCTTTTTTTTTTTTTATAATTAATCCCTATATTATAAACCCTTTTTCCTGGTTCTACTTATTTTTCTTCTGCTTCTTCTTCTTTATTTCTTTTTTTTTTCACACTATATTTTATATAAATCCCACATGTATTATATTATTGTATCTGTGTGTTTTTTTTTTTTTTTTTTTAATAATTATTGTTTCATTTTTTTCTTTTCTACATCAATCATCCCAAAACTTAGATCCGATCGTGTAATTTTTCCGTGACTATTGTTTTTAACGTTGCGTAGAAAACGAATAAACGAAAAGAAGAAGAAGAAGAAGAAGAAGAAGGAGAAGGAGAAGACAATAAAAAAACTCGATCGTTGAAAAAAAAAGAAAAAAACAACCACAAACGCCCACTCTCATTCTTTTCTCGCACATTTTACCAGATGGTTTGGTTTCCTTTTTTTTTTTGTTCCTTTTTTAATTATAATTTTCAGCACCACCACCACCACCAACCACCCTCGTTTATAATTACGAAAGTAGCAAACCGACGATAATATAAAAAAAAAAAAAGAAAGAAAGAAAGAAAGAAAGAAAATAAATGTAAAAGTAATATAACAATCGTTCAAAATGGGTTAATAAGAAAATAAAAAAAGAAAATAAAAAAAGAAAAAACCTTTACGAAACACGTTTATTAATTATGCTCAAATAATTGGTTTTTCCAAAAGAAAAGAATTGTTGACTAACCGTCGGTCCTTTTGTTTGATTGTTTTTTTTTAGATACGAAAAGGATGATCAAGATCGAGGAAGATTTCAATAACGTGTGCGCGGTGGTCATGGAGGATTCCAAGGATTTCGATTGCGAGGAGGAAAAACCATTGGTCGCTAGGAGGAGAAGAAGTTCATCGTTGCGCGACATCAACAGACACACCTGTTCCAGGTGTTCGAAAAGCTACATACACGCGTGGCACCTTAAGAGACATACCAAATTTGAATGTGGACAGGAACCCAAAATTCAGTGTCCTTATTGTGCAGCAAGGATGAAACAACGTGGACACGTTTATCGACATATTAGACAGTGTCATCGTGGACAAAACGTTTACGTTATCGATTTAAATTGATCAACGTGATTATTCATTAGTTTGTTTTTCTCTTTCTCTGAGTTCGAAAGGAGGAGGAGGAGCAGGAAGGCAGACCGGGAGTGGGAGTGATTTCGGGGTGGGGGGGTGAATGAAGGTGTCAGGGGAAATTGCATAAGAATTTTTTCATTACCCAATTCTATCATACGCTTTTTCCCTTTTTTTTTAAATTAATTCTCTGAGAAACCGATCCTTGTGTTTCCGGGTTAATTCTTTTTATTTTTAACAATTAGTTCGTTGCAATCGAATGATCTGAAAGATTTATTTTCACTTTGTTTTGTTGATTAATCGGCGTGCTTTATTACTTTTCGTAATATTTTTTCTTTTTTTTTTTTTTTTATGGAATTTTCTTTTTGATTATTCATTTACAATCAATATAGTTTTGCTAATAATTCGATAATATGAATTATTTGTTTTGTAATCTCTCTCATTATTGATATATTCTTTTTTTTTATTAATTTTGTTATCTATTATTGTTATTGGCATTGATTCGATTTGATTTGATTATTGCAAATTGTTATCTCTCCCAAAATATAACGCGTGTGATTATTTACAATATATATATATATATTTATATATATTTTATTTTATTTTATTTTATTTTATTTTATTTTGCAAATTAAATTTCCCCTACGACGAAGACGACGACGACGTATTCATCGTTGAACTCAACTCGTATCGCAAGTTGCAAAATAGAATTATTATTATTTATACAATTTCATGAACGAACGTTTTGCGTATGATGCGTATGATGTGTGAGTGTTTGTTGTGCGTTATGATTTGAGTTCAGATAAATCTGTGTAACCATCTCTCCAATTATGTTCTTTTTTTTTTTTTTTTTTTTTCTAATCGTTTTCTTTTTATTATTTTTTCTTTCCACACAAATTTATATATCATATTACACATGTAAATCATTCTAATTAGAAGATAAAGGGACCTGAGAATCACGTATAATATTTTTATGAAAGAAATAAATGATAAGGAAGAAAAAAGAAAAAAAATAAAAAAAAAAAAAAAAAAACCGAAACAAACAAAAAAAAATTGCAAAAAACAAACGTATAAAAGTGAATAAATAAAAAAAAAAAAATAAAATCTAATATACCCTAATTACACGTAACAAAATAATACGAGTAATAGTTAATGATAAATAATAACGAACAATTATTAAATAAAAAACAAAAACAAACGATTAAACAAAAAGAACTAAATAATATTAATAATAATAATAATAATAATATAAAAAGAAGAAGAAGAAGAAGAAGATGAAGAAGATGAAGAAAAAAATATAAAATCATTTGAAAGAAGAGAAAAACGAAGAATTTTAATTTTCTCTCTCTCTCTCTCTTTTTTTTCTTTTTTTCTATCTCTCTCACCCTTTCTCTCTCTTTCTTTCTCTCTTTTTTTCTCTCCTTTTTATTATCACGAGAATTATTATAATAATTATCAATATTTCGATCATTTTTTATTTCCTTTTTTTTTTTTTTTAAATAAATTATTAATTCGAGCCAATCATCATCATCATCATCATAATTATTCTCATCTTTCTCATCGAATCATAAAAATCAATTTAATTGTCAAGATTGAGAAACGTTAATTATAAATAAAATGATTATCGAGATTCTGATATTATTTGTTTGCTTTTTTTAGGTAAGCAGATGATCGATCATCTTCTACAACGAGATGACGAGAATGAAGATAATCAAGGACGAGGATGCTCGATGCTAGAATTAATCAAAAAATCTAAATCACATATATTGTTCGAAATTTAAACGTATCTAAATTCAAATTTATTTTTATTATATTAACATTATTATTATTCATTAATATTATTATTTCTTCATTTTGTACAATCAATTAGCAACAATATATATATATATACAGGATATATTCTGCACAATATATGAGATAAACGAATATTTTTCATTGCTGTTTGTTAATATAAAAAAAGAGAAAAAAAAAATCCAACGACTTCGATGTAATTTTTTATGTGTAAAAAAAAAAAAAGAAAAACAAAACCAACATAATCGCATTTGTTTCATTGCTTTAAAAAAAAAGAGAAAAAAAGAATAGAAAAGAAATAAAAGGAAAAATAAAACGATAAATAATTGGTGATCATCATCATCATCATCATCATCACCATCATCACCATCATCATCATCATCATCATCATCATCATCATCATTATGATAATGTAAAAAATAATCTTAATTTAATATCAAATGACGACTAACCGTGATTCGTATTTTGTTTTGCTTATCTCTTTCAGATCAACAACCATCAATTAAGAGACGACGATATCAACGACAATCCCATCATCATCTTCAACAGCAACAACATCAACAGAATCAGTTTCAGCAACAACAACAACAACAACAACAACAACAACTGCAACAACTACAAAACCACGCAACAATGCAGAAAAAGTTTTTGCCGAGAAATTGTATAAGTTATCCGGTGACACCGTTTTTCAAAGATTTCGCAGATTATTGGTTTGAGAAACACAAGAGCGATTATCCTTATCGTTGTGAAAAATGTGGAAAGGGTTATCAACATCGGGCAACATTATTGAGACACACGAGACACGAATGTGGCAAGGAACCACAATTCAAGTGTCCTTATTGCGTTCATCGTACCAAACAGCGTGGTAATCTTTATCAACACATTAGAACAAATCATCCGGGGAAAAATGTTTTTTCTAGTACCTCGTAAACAATTTTTTCTTCCCCCACCCCCCACCCCCTCGTTACATATATATTTTTTTCAATTTATTTTCTTAGTTGACGAACATTAACGAACGAACCAATTAATTAAATGTAAGAAGACCCCCACCCACTGCCCCCCCCCATTTTCTACTTTCCATCATCAAACTCCCTCAGGTGAAGAAGAAATAAAAAGATAAAAGAAAAATAATTCAATTCTTCTTTTTCTTCTTCTTCTTCTTCTTCTTCTTCTTCTTTCATACTTGATTTTCTAAATACATTTATTATTATCAATGCATTTATGCATATATGCATATATATATATATATATATATACATTTAGAAGATTGTATATCCTGGTGATTATAGTCATCGGAAAATTGGGTACAATTATGATTGATCGATTATCGTAGAAAAAAAAAGAATAAAACAAACAATGAGACCAAATACTTGCCACGAATATTTTTAATCGAATACTTCAATTGTTAAAATAACTATATACTTATTTAAAGTTTGATAATGCTTGCTGTTGTAGATTGCAATCAAACAAACAAACCAATCAACCAACCTTTCTTCCTACCTGCCTCCTTCCATCAAAGAGAAAGTTATTATACGCTTTAATTATTAAGTATTATGTAAATAGTTCTTTAAAATGACATTATTAATTATAATAGTAATAATAATAATAATAATAATAATAATAATAATAATAATAATAATAATAATAATAATAATAATAATAATAATAATAGTAATAATAATAATACTAATAATATTTGAAACAAACGTAGGGTGAAATTGTTCGTAATTTTATTTGATTCGATGAATATACATTTTTTATTACATTTTATATATGAAATTTACCATATTCAACATGACAGGGTAATCATTGTTGTTTAAAAACACACGATCAAAGATATTGTTTAACCAATTAACTGTAAGTTGACAAGTTGGTTTAACATGTTAACTTATTTATAATTCCCATTTAATTTTGTCGAAATCGTAATAAACAAATTCGTGATTATTACGTTGGTATAATAAAACAAAATTATCAGATTCTATGAATTTTTGTAGAATACGAATGACCAAAATAATTGAAATAATTTTGAAAAATTTCCATTGATAATCAAAGCTCGAGTAATAAATTGTCGAGGATTCGATGTTATTGATATTAATTTTCATTTTTCGATATACAGCATAAACACTATGATACAGGAACAATAAATTTAATCATATTTTTTTTTTTTCTTTTTTGTTTTAATGGTAATTAATTCTTACTTTAGGTTGTACGATTAAAAATGAACCAATTTTTTATATACGAATGCTCGCATACACGTGTTTGCAATTGTTTATTTCAAATGTGTAATCTAAAAAAAAAAAAAATAAATCTAATCTTTGTACTACGTCAAAATGTCTGATAAGCAATATATTTTTATTCCTATAATTTTAATTTTTATTTCTTGTACACACGATAATTAAATAATATATATTTATAATAAATTATTAGCATTAATCGTTGGATTATGAATTCTCGATTAATTTATTATTTATTAACCGTTATGTATATTTATGTATATTGTGTGTTTATGACTGTTCGATATTCCGTCAAAATGAATATATGACAGATATTAAATAAACAAAATCATGAAACATCAAAATGAAATGCGAGATAAGTGTTACGTATGTCATAGGATTTATTTGTTAATTTAAGAAAGAAAAAGAAAAGAAAAAACGATAAAATAATAACGAGTTGTTATAAATTTTTTTCTTTTTGCTTTCTTTTTTCTTCTTTTTTTTTTTCTTTTTTTTTAAACGTTAGGAACCGGACAAACAGGTACGTTCTCAAATAATTATCTTCAAAATCGTCATTCTCTTTTATAATCCATTTACTAATTAATCAACAATTTTTATCATGGTGTTGGATGGGATTTTTTTGTATTCAAGAGTTGGAAGAAAGAAAAAGAAATTTAGTTATTCCATCCACATGGTAATAATACTTTTGCAAAGTAAAAAAAAAAAAGAAAACCATAAAACTACACACGTTGGAATGTTTGTTATAGAAATTATTAGCCCTCTGATCGTTTATTTTGTTAGAGTTAGTATACACACACACACACACATACACTTAGATATACAGATAACGAATTTAATAGTTCGTTATTTTGAATGATCAAAAAAGAAACCTACATACACACACACACGTATATACATACATACATACATAAATACATACATGCACACGCACACCCCCAACGTGTTCTTTTTACGAATATCAAACATATTATTGATCTAAGTTGTTTTTCTTTTTGTTTTATTTTTCAGTTTACACCTGGCAATCCTATCAACCATATTATCAGGATAAAATGTTCGGATCCCATAAGATATCATACACGATGCTTTATCCAGCGATTAGGCCATCCCAAAGATTGAGTAGCACCTGTCTTGATCGTAGACCTGGTTGCTACAAGTGTCCAACATGTGGTAAAGCGTATCGTTGGCTGAGGAACATGAAGAATCATCTTAAAGTCGAATGTGGCAAGGATCCTCAAGAATGTTGTCCCTATTGTCCTCACAGAACCAAATACAAGAGCAGTCTTCAAAAACATATACAACGAATTCATATGTTTAATTGATTCAAAATGTTAATTATGCTTGCTCAATAATTATGAATTCATTATATTCGTAAATATGTTAGCAATGGTTAACTTAATTCCTGTAGTTCGCTATTATTAGAGTAAAAGGGGTGAGGGGTGGAGGAGGAAGAGGAGGATAATTGTTTTGATAACAAATTTTTTTTTATCATTTTTATCCATTATTGGGATACGTGAAATTATTGTGTTTGATTATTTTAATGTTACAGGTTCAAGTAATTCATTTCAAATTGATGTGCAATAATTGTTGAATGAAATTTTGTTTGTTTCAAGTTGAAAGGGGGTGTCAATTGTTGTGACAAATTAATTGTTATTAGTGTAGAACGAAACAACGGGAATTAAGCTAATCATTTATTTAATACATGCACAACCGGTCGCTACGTAATTGAAATGAAAACAAAAAATAAATTGTCAATTATTTATATTTTGCTTCAACGAATGAACAAATTTTGAAAATTGTTTGTTCAGTATTGTCTTACATATTATTCGATACGTTAATTAATAATTATTGCGATTTTAATTATAAACGATATATCGAAAATACGCTTATCAATGAAAATATTATAATTTTCTTGTTGATTGTTATAAATCACGAATTTAGAAATAATTTCAATTAGTCGTCGATTTCACAAATGAACTTTCAATAATATTTTGTAAAAATGATAAATGATAAAATCATTATTACCACCGGTCAAGTGTATGCGTGTAAATATATATATATTTTTTGTCTTTTTCGTTATTGTTGAAAATTGTTCAAAACTATTATACTTAAGACGATATATTTAGAAATATATGCGTTATTAGAATTTATTCGACGCAATTACTTGTTTTTTTTTTTGTTTTTTTTCTCTTCCTATTCATTAAACAATTAATTCAAATAATTAATTCTAACGTAAAATAAACAAGATTGTCGAATGATTTATTTAAAAAAAAGAAAACAAAAAAACAAAAAAAAACAAAATAAAAATGACCTATTGCGTGTTATACTGCGTGTTTCGACATTGTAACTTGTAAATTATATTCTATCGAATAGATATTACTTTTTTTTTTTTTCATTGATTAAACAAAAATTTGCCGAATTAAATAAAATTGGTCTGCTGTGAATTTTTCCTACGTATTAAACACAAATCTCACATATATATATATATATACATATATTTATTTAAATAATAATATTTTTCCACTGACAAGTTTTTTTTTATTTTTCAGGTATCAAGAAAGTTTCGATATTTGTCAACGACATCGCGGAATCATCGTTTATCATTGGAAGATGAATTTACGTAAGCATCATCGAGAATCATTTATGGATAACCAGCAATGTGTGATTGTTCAACTTCTTGTGGACTTCGAAATGTTTTCCATATAATAAATAATATTAATTACCATTAACACGAGAATAAATCAAACACTATTGTTAACGATTAATCAATACTTTTTTTTCAGTTTTTTTTTCTCTTTTATATAATATTTACAACGTGTGACAAAAATTAACGTTCGTCGAAAGTAACCTGGCTCAGTAAATATTACCCTACCCCCCACCCCCCATTTAGTTAAAAAAAAATTATTTTCCAGCATTAGCTATTAAATGAATGTCACGAAAGTGCATTTAAATAAAAAAAAAAAAAATAAAAGCCAATTAGTTATCGATATTAAAATATATAACTAATAAGAATCAATTATTATATTTAATGAACAATAAAGATTGCGAATTAATCGATTAAATGAATTAATAAGCGAATAATATCGTTATCGTGATTATTGTGCTTTTTATTACAGGGTTTTTTTTTTCATAAAAAAAAAAAATAAATCACAGAAAAGGGTGTTTCATTTGAAGTTTCTTTTTTTTGTTCTTGTTTTCTTTTTCTTTTTCAGATACGAAGGACATCAACGTCACTACTAATGTGTTGAACGATTAAAAAGATATATATATATATAGTACATGTAATATACTGATGTAAAACCGTAAGTATCCATAATGCACGATATAGAAACGCACGCGTGTCAGTGTAATTGTTGAAGGGTTGCTCCCTTGAAGGACTCGGAGCAAGAAAAAAGCATGAACGATGTGTCTGATGTAGAAAAATCATTTCTAATGCGTTATATATACTCGTATGTATTATGATAATATTAATAATATTAATAATAATAATAAAATTAATAATAATGTTAATAATAATGATGATAATAATAATAGTAATAATAATAATAATATTTATACATTATTGTATCAGCTTGTACGAAAAGTTCATAACGATTTGTTTAGATTTTTTAATAAATTCAACATTTATTTTTTCTTCTAAATTGTTAAAAAAATAATTTTTCTGACAATTATATTTTGGTCACTGAAAAACTCTTTTGAACGAGTTAGAGAAAAATTTTTTAAACAAAAGAAAAAAAAAGAAATAATATTCGTCGTTATGAACTTTACAGGCAACTCGATATTATTATTATTATTATTATTATTATTATTATTATTATTATTATTATTATATATTATGTATAATATATATTATATATTTTTATATATAATATAAAAATCGATCTATATTCTTTTTTTTATCGAATCACCAAAGTGTTTACTTTCTTACCCTTAGAAAAGAAATAAAAAAAAAAAAAACGAATGTAAGCCGAAAGGAAAGAAAAAAATAAATAAAAAATAAAATATTCCGTCGAGGCATGCGTTTCGTTGTTACGTTAAAGGGTTATAATATTTCAAGCGTGCAACAATATTATTATCACTATTATTATTTATTATTAATATTATTTTTTCAATTTGTTTTTCGTTTTGTTTTATGTGATATTTGTGTTCATTTTTGTTTTTATTTATTTATTTATTTATTTATTTTTCTTCTTCTTCTTCTTATTACTATTATTATTATTATTATTATTATTATTATTATTATTGTTATTCGTTTAAATCCCAAACTCTAAAATCCTATGACATGATCCTTGAAGAAAACTCTAAAATAAAATTAAAAAAAAAAAAAAAAAAAAATAAAGAATAAATAAATAAAAAAAAAATAAATTTCTTTTACACACCAGAAGAACAATAATCGTAGAGAGGCACACAACACGCGACATCCCTTTTTTACGATGATTTGAAATGCAACAACAATATATATATACATCATATACATATATATTAACATAATTAAACAAAATTAATCGATTGAAAAAATTGAATTTGTTGAATTACAGATGCACCACTATTTCCGATAATGAGGCCGAGATTGCACGTATGTCCACGTTGCGGACAGATGTATGCCTGGGCATCGAATTTGAGAAAACATCTGAAGATGGGATGCGGAATGGTCACCTTCGAGACCCATTTCTCCTGTCAGTACTGCCCTTATAGGTCAAGGATCGAAGCCAGCTTCTTGAAACACCTGTTGTCCGTTCATAACATCAAGTAGACCGAGGCTATCGCGCGAGGTCATCTCGCCTAATTGTCATTCTTTTTTTACCTTTTTTTTTATTTATTTTTTTACCTTACGCTTGTGTTTTTCTTATTATTTAATTTATTTTTTTTTTTTTAGATTTGGTTTATAATGAAAAATTATTATTGAAACTGACGTACGACGTCTCTCTTTTTTTTATTTTTTTTATTTTTATTTTATACAAATTGTTGTTGTTGATTTTGTTTTTTTTTTTTTTTTTTCATTGCTGCTCTTGTAAATATTTTTATTTTTATTTTACCATTTGGTTTTTTGTTTGTTTGTTTCTTTCAATTGATCTCCTCCTACGTTCGTACCTCGAACATTTTGAATTAATATTCTGTTTTTTTTAATCTTTAATTTATTAAGTATTAATTTTAATTGTTAATCACGAGATACACGATACGCGCGAGTGTGTGTTTGAAGTTCGATGATAAAATGAGACATTCGAAGAAATGAGAAAACCAACACGCGTATATATATATATTTGTAACATCATACGTGAATGTGAAAAACAACTAAACAAGCGGACAAAAAAAGAAGGAACAACCAATTGTGCGTGCGCTTTGAAATAATTTTTTAGCCGTGCACTATAAATCGTAATTATTATTTAAAAAAGAAAAAAAAACATAAATCTCGATCTCTAGTCACGTGCTGATGATTGTCCTATTATACATATACAAATTTTTCCTAATCTATGTTCGTCCGAGTATAATTTTAAGCTGTTGTTAGTATTTTATTTTTTTTTTTGTTTTTTCTTTTGCAATAACTATTTTTTCTCCCCCTTTTTATATATATATAGTATGGCAATAGAAATAATTCACCATTGGTCGGGGTGGTGAATTCGTTCGTGCAATCCTAGGGTGGAGACAAATTGTTGTTTTTTTTTTTTTTTTTTTTATATACTTTCTTGTCTTTTATTTTTGTGATATTTGTATATACCGTAAGCAGCATTATACTAGTCCCGTACGATTTATAATTATTCTTCAATATTTCGTGCTCAAAGCACAATAAACAAAAACAAATAAAAATAAAATGGACTTTTTGAATGATAATTAAAATCGTTTTGATAAAGAGAGAGAACAAGATTCAAAAAAAGAAAAAGAAAAAGAAATGAAATGGAAGGGAAGGAAAGAAAAAAAAAAGATACAAATAATTTCGCGTTGATGAGAACGAACGAAGAAGAAAAAGAAGAGAAAAAGAAAAAAGAAACGTAAAATGTGTGAAAGAAATTTAAAAAGTGGGTGGTGTGTTGTGTCCTTAGATTTAAAGATTTTATAACGCACGCTGTAGGATCTTCCTCGTTTATCCGATAGGCTCTCCATATTAGATGAAACATATGCATAATTTAATATAATAATAATATGTCGACATAGTGATTACATTTCGAAGTAATTATTATAACGTCGTGTTTAAAAAAAAAAAAGCCAAAAAGAAAAAAAAAAAACAACAATTGACGAATCGGTAACGGTCGGTTAAATTGAAAATCACGAGCAAACTAAAAAACAATACAATTTATTAATAATAACGGTAATAATATTAATAATAATAATAATAATAATAATAATAATAATAATAATAATAATAATTAGAAGAATAAGAATAAATTTTTAGTAAGTTTCGTTTAATCGATCGTTGCCACATATTATTAGACACGTAAGAATTAATTAATTAATCAATTAATTGCAAAAAAACGTAAATCTATATTAACGAGAATCGAATTTCTATTCAGCTTTTTGTTGTTGTTGTTTTTTGTTGTTGTCTATCTCTCTTTTTTTTTTTTTTTTTTTTTTTTTAATTTTCTATATAAGTATATATATATACACATGCACATATATTTTTATTTTTGTTTTGTTTTTAGATACAGAATTAAGATAAAACGATTTATGGCAGATTATAGAAATGCTTGTGTTCTCTTCTCTCTCTCTCTCTCTTTTTTTATTTTTTTTTGTATTATTTTTTTATAAATCGTTCGTTTACATTTTTACGAAAACAAGTAGAAAAAAAAGACTTGATTTAATGGTACGATTTATTTTTAAACAAACTTTCTCGAAAGTTCCTGTCTCGTCCTATCGAGAGTAACGAATATTATAATCGCAATGTTAGTTTATTTATTTATCTTTTTTCTTTTGTTTGTACAATTTGTCAAACAATTAGCTCGAAGCGACGATTATCAAAAATAATATTAAAAGAATATTTAAGAAAAAAAAAAAGAAAAAGAAAAAAAACCAATTAATAGCTCAAGTATCGCATGTAAAACTATTATTATTATTATATGAGATGAATACGTATAAAAGTAAACAAAATAATAATAATAATTAATGATGATAATAATAATAATAATAATAATAATAATATTAGTAGTAATAATAATAACAATAATATTAAAAAAAAAAAAAAGAAGAATAAGAAACATTGCAAAACTGAAACGATGCGAGAGAAAAACTAAATAACTTAGAAACGAACCTTCGTATATAGAGATTATATATTATATATATATAAATATATATATACATATATATTATATATATTATATATTCGATTGTTCGGAAATGAAATTTCATTTTTTTTTATTTTATATTTTTTTGCAAGTAACAAATTAAAATACGACGATTCATTTCTATTTGTTAAATTTGAAAAGTATTTTTTGTTTGAAAACATTCAATCACTCGTGTCAATTATTTTTCATATTGTTATTAACCAATTAACATTAATATTTCATCTTAATTTATTTCTCGATTAGAATTTTTACGAATCACCGAAATGAATTATCTGTAACCGGAGGGGGGGAGGCAGGAGGGCGAGAGGAACAAAATGAAATTTGTTTTTTCGAACAATCGAATATGTATACAACACCTATATATATATAAAATAAAATGAAAAAGAAAAAAACCTAGAAATATAAAATATATCGTAAGGAAGACGTTTTACTAGTCGGCTTTTTACGAATCATTTTCAAGAAAATGTAAAGGATAAAAAAGAAAAAAAAAAAAACAAATGGATAAAAAGTTACTATAATTATAAAGGAATAAAACAACAATTAATCGAACAAATTAAAATTCACTTTAACGTAGAAATGGAAAAACCTTTCGAGCGGACGAAATTATTTTCTTTTTCTAAAGGATCGATTTGACAAAATTCACGGATATTTCATCTTTGTAGTAAAAGAAAGAAAGAAAAAATAAATAAAAAAAATAAAGAAAAAAATGTGAATTCGTCAAATCTTTCTTATTCGGTCCTTTTTTACGGGGGATGAAAAAAGAAAAAAGAAAAAGACCCTTGAAAATGGACGTTGACCTCGAAGTTCCTGCATTTTTTCTAATACTTAATAGTAATAATTAATGTAATTAAATTATAATGTTCGCGAATGAAGAATAATGGAGAAAGAGAGAGAGAGAGAGAGAAAAGGGAAGACAAAAAAAAAGAAGAAAAAGTTGAAAAATAATTGCTGCTCGAATGGGTTTTCATTCCTTTTTTCATTTTAATCGAAAATCGTTCGAAATTTGTACTCGTTCGTAATCTTCTGGTCATTCTTGTCAAATTAATTAACGTACGAATGAATGAATAAATAAATAAACAAATAAACAAACAAACAAACATACGTGCGAATTAAATTACACATTATTACTACACACGTTAGAAAAATAAATAAAAAGAACAAAAAAATAAATAATAACTAAAAAAACTGTAGATTGTAAATACGAATGTGGTTGGAACGAAATAAAAATTAGAAGAGAGGAGAATAGTTAAAAAAAAAACAGAAAAGAAAAAGTAAGCGAGTATGCGTGCGTGCGTGCGTGTGTGCGTGTGCGTGTATGCGAATGAGTGAACAAAAAATATACACGTAAACGAGGAAAAAAAAAAAAGAAAGAAAGAAAGCAAACCAGAAAGCAAAATTTGAATATCAAATAAATCAACGACGAAGGCATAAAAAAAAAAAAAACAAAAAAAAAATAAGAATAATCGTTGCGTCGTTTATATTTAAATAAAATATCAAAATGAAACGAAAAAATTCAAATAAAATAATGAAATGAATGAATTAAAACGAGAGATATTTGCAACGATAATATTTGCGCGCGATATTATAATATATCACATTAAGATTGATGATTAAAATTTTAAAAAATGAAAAACGAAGAAAAAAAAGAACAAATCGCGTCGTTTCAATTTCAAAAAAAAAGGAATGGGAAAAAAAAATTTTACTGCTACTTAACAGTAATTCATAATAATAATAATAATAATAATTATAATAATTATTATAATAATAATATTATTAATAATAATATGATAATAATAATAATAATAATAATAATAACGATAATAATAATAATATTAATAATAATAATAATAATAAATGAGAGATCGTCGTATTCGAAAAAGAAAAAGATAAAAAAAAGGAAATATTGTCGATTAGAAAAAAGAAAACGAAGAAGAAAAATTTGTAATCGCGATCTCGCTTTTTATTCAATCTTCGTCGCTCGTTTTAGATCCATAGATCGATTAGATCCAACAATAAAAAAAAAAACGAAAAAAAAAAAAAAAGTAAAAAATAAAAATACGCCGTCGTCGTCGCAAAACAACGGTTTAAGTGTGTCCTGTGTAATAACTGATGTTCCGCAATTAAATGAACATTAAAATTCCTTTTTTTTTATTGTTTTTTATCGAAATAAACACACACCTTGCAAAAAAAATGTAATTCCATCGAAGGAGGCAAGAAGAAAACAAAAAAAAAAAAATAGAAAAAAAAAAGGAAAGAAAAGTCGCCGATTCCGTCGAATATTTTTATTTTCTGAATTTTCCGAAACACGGTCAACACGAACAATTTTTTTTATATATATATAAAAATAATTAAAAGAAACAAAGTACAAATATTTTCTTTTTTTTTTTATGATTCTTTTTGTATCGGTTTTTTTTAAATCTCGTTCGAAGGATCTGAAAATGATAAAATTGAAAGTACACAAAAATAAAAAAAGAAAAAGTAGAAATCTTTGATACGTTGATACATTTTTGGATATTTTATTTTTCTATTCGAGCTTTCTGATTTATTTTATTGTTTTATCTTTGACACAGAGACAAAAATGACTACTAACTCACACTCGTGTTCTTCTCAATGGCTTGGCTGCAAGTTCATCGGAAGAATACTTGGGGTAATTGATTGTTTAGCCTTTATTATAATTATTTTTATTATCATTATTATTAATTATTATTATTAATTATTATTGTTAGGAATAATACATTTGAAATAATATTATCTTCTGAATATTTTATCCATTTTTATATATCCACTTTTCGATTTTTTACTTTAATTTAATTTATTTTATATCAACATAAATTATTAATTATCTCCCCCCCCCTCCTTGCCTTCCTTGTAAAACCTTGTAACTAAACTCCAACCCCCTGTTTTTGTTTTTTCTTTTTTTCTTTTTTTACCGTTCAATTGCACGAATATAAACCATTAAATAAAAATCATTCGTACGAATAATTTTGATCGTTGCGTAGGTCGAACAATTAATAATAATCGATAGAATTGTTATTACGGGTATTTGTTTTATTTCTTTTCTTTTTTCTTTTTCCTCGAAAAAGTGATATAAATTTTGTTCGTTAAATAAATATTTAATTGGATGTAATTTTTTTTCAGTCGATTGGTGGAACGTAAAAATGAAGATAAAACTGAACAATAAATGGAACGATTCGGAAATGGGAGAAACAACTCGCAGGAACATCGAATTACAACAACAATAACAACAACTGCAACAACTGCAACAGCAATGCAAGATGAAGTCTCCTAAAATTTTAATTTTCTTAATTGGAGAATATTTTTCTAAAGCAGTGCTAAATTAAATGCACACAAACAAGCCGTTATTATAGGGGGGGGGATTCCAAATAATAATAATAATAACATGGTATTCTCTAAATAATAATTATCCTAAAGAAATTAAACGTCATATGAGATTAAAATTATACAAACTTAAAAAAACATCGAGAAAATGATTGATCAGTATTGTAAACGCTATAACGTGGTGATACAAATGATACAAAATAAATCTTTCACAATTCCCTCGTCATAATATTCCAATTCATTAATTATCCTTTCCGGTATTGAATTAAAAAAAGAAAAAAAGGTATTAAAAATTCCAATTAAAGAAAACAAACAATTATTTGTTATTGCCTTTTTCTTTTTTTTTTTTTTACACGTAATATATATATATATTAAAAAAAAGAAAAAGAAATATAAATGTGTGTAAGCCTGGGAAATAATTTAAAAATAACAATCATAATTAAAATACCAATCGATGTTTGTTTCAGAGTCATCGTAACACCGACAATATTCGAGACCATCATTGATGAACGGAAGAAAATGACGAGGATAAAGAAATTCGATTATTTATTGACAACATATTACATTCCCGCATTCAAAAAAAAAAAATTGCAAATCTTATATTGTCCCGTAAAAAAAAAGAATTTTACGAGAATGGGGGGGGGGGGGGGAAAGCAAAGTTGTCTTTTTCGTTTTTACATAAAATGCAATTGACATACAATATTTATGATTTACATTGACTCGCTTTAATATAAAATATCGAACACTATGATTTTTTAAATACAATTACATACACACATACATATATATACATATATATGTGTATTACTGACAAGTGATACGCAAATTATGCATTTACGTGAAATATTATTAATTAAAAGAATATCATTAATAAAAAGAAAGAATCTATTAGACATGATAATTATTGTAAAATGATAAACAATGTTATAAAAATGTATTAACAATACCTCATCGTATTAGGAATACACGTTGAAACACACGTCCGTTCGGTAACTAAGAAGAAAGAAGACTGCAAAGGGAAAACAAAGAGGGCAGAGGTTAAACTAATCGAGACAACGTTCTGTTTAGTTTACTACTTTCTTGTCTGTTTTTTTTTTTTCATACCACGCCTCTCTCAACTACTCTACGACGATTGTTTATATTCCAATATTGTTATTCGTCTCATCGTTTTTATTCTAGGAATTTATAAACATATTAACCTTCGTGATCTTGCGTACGTTAGTTTATTATATTATATTACGTAGTATTTGTTTTTCGTATCAGCTGTCTCCGAATACGTTGAGCTTCGCGAGATATAAGAATTAAATAAAATTTTAAATAAAATTTTAAATAAAATTTTCAATAAATTCAATTTTAGTTCGCATATACGCGTGTCAGTGTTTTATTGTTAGATTTTTTTATAATGTGGATTATATATGCGTGAATGTGCGTGTATTACTGGTTAGTGATATATACATGTGTGTGTGTATATATATGGACAGGGTATGTAAGAGAAAATATGTTCAATATGAGTAATTGAAATATTATTAATTATGTAAAGCAAGTGATTTTATTTTACGAAAGAAATTAGTCCACTTTAAAATACAAATTGTATTTTATTATTAAAAAGAATATTAAAGCGAGTTATTGTTTGTATAAAGTATACTTTAAAAAAATATTTAAAGTATACTATAACAATGTAAATGTACAATTAATTTGTATTTTATTTTTAAATGTGCAAAATAATTTCAACACTTTTTTTTTTCGTCGTCGTAGTGATTTGTAATTTTTGTTCCTTTTCTTTACTTTTTCGAAAATACAGTATATTTAAATATATTAATAGAAATAAATAATAAATTCAACGAAAAAAGAAACACATTGATACGGGTTTCTTTTTGTATTTTTTTTTTATAAATTCGTATGCATCTCGATTGGCATATATTCTTTCACGAAACCTGATCTCGAATGAATTTGAAAATCAATACGAACATTAACTACAATCATTTTTCCTTTCCTGTTTCAGGATTCTACGATCGTCGTGGAGGAAAATAGACGAAGAATCGAAGATCATCGACGTTGAATTTTGATTGAAGATTGATTTTTTTATTTCGTCTGTAATATTTTTTAATTTTTTTTTTCTTTTCTCGCACCAAATCTTTTCGAATAAAAACAACTGAGTCTCTCGTTGGATAATTGAAAAATGATCCGAGAGAAATGAAAGAGAAATCGAATTTCAAATTGACAATCGTTCCACGTGAAATTTTTGTTTCAGAAATTCTTGGATGAAAAACCTTGGATAAAAACTTAGGATGAAAAACCGAATCAACAAGGACGTTTCATAAACAATTGCGTTGAATAATTTCGATCTAATGAAGAACGATCGTCATTTATTCGAATCAACCAAATTTTGTCTCCTAATTCTTCTTTTTTCTTTTATCTTTTTTTTTTCTTCTTCTTCAATTTTATTTCCTTTGATTTTACCCGTTCAGCAGAACCTTTTCCTATTAAAAATTAATTATTTTTTTGCCAATTTTCCCCTTCCTCTTATTTTTTTGTTGTTGATATTTTTGGTTTCTGTAGTAGAAGAGAAACTGTAAAACAACTTTCGATGAATTGTATATAAAAGAGAAGAAAAAAAAAGAAACAAATGAAAAGAAATGAAATTTAACGAACACACCTGCACCACCACCACCACAACTACCATCACCACCATCATCATCATCATCATCATCATCATCATATCGTTCGAGATATGCAATTATTATAATCGTATGCGAGTGTAAAAAAAGAGAACGAAAGATAACCAAACACACATTTAGAATTACATCTGAACAAAATATCGTCATGATTAGTTAAAGATGTGTATAACTAAAAAAAAAAAAAAAAACAAAAAGAAAAAAAAACCACGTATATAACTATATTCTATTTTATTATATCACCCCTCCTCCCCCTCTCATATTACTGCTATCGAACGAACAAATATTTGTTGCAATGCATAAAGGGTATGTTAAATATATCAAATTACCGTAATTATTTTCATTATATATTTTTCTTTTTTAGATTTTTGGAAGCAACAGGTGGGGGAGGGGGGGGAGAGGGTAGGTTGTTCACTGGACACAATACCATCAATTCAAAAATGTAATAATTTGTTTGCGAATTTTATTTAATTGTCGAGAGAATAAAATAAAATTGTGCCAAAAAAAAAAAGAAAAAAAGAACAATCTTGTGAAAAGAATAAAATAAAATAAAATAGAATAGAATAGAATAGAAAAAAGGGGTGGCAGGGGGGGTTAAAGGGGAGAAGGGGAAGTGGAGGGGGAAAAAAAAATAGGAAAAAGGATCCCGGATAATATTTCTATCGAAATTCATTGAATGTTTCTAATCGTCTATCCTTTATGTTTTATTTTTTCAGATTTAAGGGCACTGGGTTACATTAGTTGCCAGAAGGTTACCTACCCCTGCAAGAACTGCGGCAAGGTCTATCATTATTACTCAAGTTTGGCTAGGCATCTTAAACACGAGTGCGGAGTTGAACCGAAGTTTCACTGTCCTTTGTGCCCCTACAGAACGAAGCATAAATCCAGCTTGAACACTCATCTTAACGGGAGACACATGAAGTTGTTAAACGATTATTATGCCATACCAAATGGGAACAAATTGTCTTCCTCGATGAATGCGACCAATTGAGGACAAACAAATTCAAAATACGAAATTGAAAATACGAAATTTTCAAAATTAATCATTCAACAAAAATGATATAAAAGTGTACGATGTATTTATTCGACGATAGGAGGGGGGGGAGATATGATATTTAAATTATCATATTTGAAATTTTAATACGAAACGCAACGGAAGAGAATATAATTAACGATGAAGAAGGAAAAAAAACCAAAAACGATTGTTTTTTAATTCGATGAATGCAATTGGAAGAGAATAAAAAAAAAAGAAAGAAAATTAATAACTAAATTAACGATAAGAAAACGAAATATAATTTAATTAGGATAGGGGGAAATGAAGTGAAAAGAAAATAAAAATCCCACGAGAAAGAAGCAAATTAATGTGAATTTGAAAAAAAAAAACAGAATTAACGAAAAATATAATATATATATTAAATATCCTCTCTTCGAAGTGTGTTGTGTTGCAGTGCAATTAAAATTCGATGCAATTAAAATTAGGACAGGAATGAACGACAAAGTTAAATATAAAATCAAATTTATATAACTCTTGTCATCTCGTTTGCGAATGCAAAAAGAAAAAAAAAAAAGCGATTAGGACTGTAAAATGAATTGCGATGAAAATAATTAAATTAGGAAAGAAACCAAAAAAAAAAATAA
The DNA here is from genome assembly GCA_010416925.1 of Polistes metricus. Lineage (NCBI taxonomy): Eukaryota > Metazoa > Arthropoda > Insecta > Hymenoptera > Vespidae > Polistes > Polistes metricus. The sequence continues at coordinate 4,073,041 of QUOH01000019.1, forward strand.
AAATAAAAATAAAATAAAATAAATAAATAAACGAATGAATGAAAAAAAGAATAAAAAAATTGTCTTCATCGATGAATGCAACGAAATTACCAAGTGAAAAATAATAATAACAATGACAAATAATATAAAACAAGGACAACTTTGTTGCATTCGTCGATGAATGCAACAAATTAGAAATGACGAAAGAAGAAGAAGAAGAAGAAGAAAACAATAAACATTAACGAAACGAATAAAACAATTGGAATGAAAATAAACGAAAACAAAAGAGGAAAAGAAAATAGTAATAAATGCAAGAACAATGTGTTTAGGATTTCACTGATTAGTATAATCATGATTGATAGCCTTAGCTTGCCTAGACCTCCAAAGCGAGATTTATATATATATATATATATATATAAATATATTTTCATTTTTCGCAATAGTTATTATTTTTTAAAAAAACAATTCATTAAATATACATTGTAAATAATAATAATAATATTATTATTAAAATATTCATTATGTAGATAGTACGACGATTTAGATAAATCTGTGTCTTTTTATGTATATAGTTAGTGGCTTTGATACATCGTGATAATTGTAAAGTTATATAAGAATATATATATGTATATATATATTCTATTATATTATATTATATACAGTAAGTTACAGAAGTATTCGTATAACCCCACTGTTAATTTAAAACAATTAATATTTTCTTTTAATATAATATTTTTAAATTCTTCTACACACGAAAAATATAATTAATGATTAATTAAATGTTCAATTTTTGTGACATAAATTCAATTGCAATGTAATAGAACATTTTATTATAAAAGAAAGTATAATTTGATATTAATTAATCCTAAGTATACATCGTCGTTTTTCGAAGGTGTTATAAAATGCTTAAGTATTATTTAGAAAAATATTTTTATTGTATTTTTTTTTTGTTCTTATTATAAAATCTTACGTAGATTCAAATAATACTCTTGTTAGACTAGTTTTTTTTTTTTTAGTCATTTAAATAAAATTATATTTTTCTAATATTAAAATGTTATTATGCAATTAAATATTATGATATCAATGTTGAATATTTAATAATAATTAAATAAGTTTATCTATAAAAGAATTTAAAAGTTTCGTATACACAATTACGAAGAAATATATTAATTATTTTTAATTTACAGTGGTAGTAATTACGAATACTCCTGCGACTCACTATACATATACATATATATATATATATATAAAATATTGTTTATATATAATCATTATTATATTCTAGGCAAAACGATCGTATACGATTGATTTGTTGAATACTTAAAAATAAAAAAGAAACGAAAAAAAAAGGATACTATCAAATAGTATCTAACAAACGTTACGTTCTTCTTCATTTGAATTTGTTTGGAAAATTAACCCAAACTTGGAGAACAAAAAAAAAAGAAAAAAAAAGAAAATATTATCTTTTATTTTTTTTCCTTCGTAATATTTTATCCGTTATATTATAATTACTTTGTTTTCATTTTTTTTCCTCGTTAACCCTCTATAAATAAGCAGCAGGGCTTCTAAAAATTTGTCCACTTGGTAAAACACTGATTTTTTTACCCGATAATAAATAAATTTCTAACCCTGGATATAATTTTTATATTATCTCGTCTTTCATTGTGTCATCAATTTTACGGTAATATTATACGTATTTCGATTACCTCTTATGGGGTTATGGGGTCGTCAGAGTTACACTTTTTTACACTCTGAGAAGTCCTGTTCTGTTACGCCATGTTAGTTTGAAATTACACTCTTGAATATATACATAAAATATATATATATATATTTATATTTATATACGCTTAATAAAATTTTATTTTTATTTTAATCATCAAAAATGATTACTTTTAAATTATAATACGGAAAAATTTATTTTTTTCTTATATTTTATATATAGTTATAATATAATGAATCGGTGTTATATTTAATAATATGTTATAAATAATATTATATCAGATTGTGTTTATATATATCTGTGAGAGTGTTCACAATCATGGCGTTGAGAAATTTGTATTTCGAATAATAAAAAAAAAAGAAAAAAACATTTTTGCAGAAAAACAATTGCGTTCGTATGTAAAATTGATTTGATTTGTTCGATTTAATATTTCGTTACGGACCCCCGATGACAATTAAAAATAATTTTCGTTTGAAATCATTTTTCGATTCGCCAAGAAGAAAAATAAAAACGGAAAAAAGTAAAATAAATTCGACACGATAGAGGGTTAATATTCTTCGATTAGTATAACAAATTTTGTTAAAAGAATAAAATTATTTAAAAGAAAAAAAAAATACACATACACACATACACACACAAACGAACGAACTAATAAAAATAAAACTAATAAACCAACGTCAGTCCAATTCCTAATCGCGCGCGTTTAGGTTACTTCTAAGTAAGTTTAGAACATTTATATATATTATATATAAATATATAGAGAGAGAAAAAAAAGGAAGAACAAGCGAATTTAGGAATGACGATATGATTATGATGATAATAATAATATATTAAAATATCGTTATGGAAGGAGAAGAAAATCGTGAAAATAATAAAATTCTGAGGAAAATTTTCTCGTTATACATTTTTATTCTTTAAATATTATAAGAAATAAAAGAAGAGAAAATAACAGAAACACGAAAGAAGAAAAGAAAAAAAAAAAGAAAAAAAAAAGAAAAGAAAATAAACAACATTATCCGCAAATAAGAAAAAATATTTTCGATATCCAATCAATCAATCGATCAATCAATCGATCCTTTCACTCTCTCTCTTTTTCTCTTTCTCTTTTCCACTTTCTTACTCTTTATTTCTCTCTCTTTCTTTCTCATTTGATAAATATTACAAAAAATCGCATATATTATTAAAATATATGTTGAAATTGGAATAAAAAAATATCTAATATATCTAATATTGAATTTGCTAATATTTCAGAATGGAACTACGAGTGTGAAGAAGAGACGATGGACGACGATCCACTCTCAATCGAAAGGAAAACGAGAAGAGGATTGTCTAACACCACCAGGCCAACTTTGAAGATCAGCGGTAGCAAATTCTCCTGTCCACGTTGCAATCGTAGCTACAAAGTGAAGAGATCATTAAGACGTCATCTAATCGTCGAATGTGGCAAGGCACCAATGTTCTGCTGCCCATATTGCGTACACCGTAGCAAGTACAGATCAAGCATGGCCAAACATGTTCGGCATGTTCATCCAAACAATTCGTATCCTTAATCATCGTACCATTTTTGTCCCCCTAATCTTCGACACATTCCTAAATTTAACGATGATCCTAAAAACGATGATCCTAATTTTATCTCATCTTAATTCGATGATTAAATCAATCATTCTCACTCTCTCTCTCTCTGTTTGTCTGTTTGTCTTGTTGATATTAAAAATATAAAATAATTGACTATTGATTAAAGTAAACGAAACGAATCGATGACTTGTATACTGCCCTGAGTTACATTGCGTTGTTGATTTTTGTTCAATGTTAATAAAGAGTCTTTGTTAAAGTAAAGAAAGTAATATTGAAAATAAAAAAAAGGGGAAAAAAAAATGATGATTACGAAGAGGAATGTGGTAATAATTTAATGTGTATACATGTATATATATATATAAAAATGTACGCAGAGATGATAGCGTACGTGCGCGAGTGTGCGTGCGTGCGTGCGTAGAAATCTGTTTTTCACCATTTTTTCTATTTTTTTTTTCAAATCCAAAAGGAATATCCTTTTCGAAAAATGTTTATTCATTTATATACTTGTATATATACATATATGTTAAAGCGTATAATTGAAATAATTCATAAAATGATCGGCTAAATCATGAAATAACTATTTTGATCTGTTGAAAGTATGGATGAAGACGAAATTTGATATTTTTTAATTAGAACAATATAGGCGAGTATTGTTAAAATATTGATTAATTGAAATTTAATTCGTAGATTAGATCCAATCGAAACAAACACGAAAAAAACATAAGAACATAATAACTACGAGAATTGTTATAGAAAGAAAAGTAAATTTGAAAGATAAATCAAATTATTTTACCTAATTATTTTATAGAAGAAAAAAAAACAAATAAATACTTAAGTACAGTTATTTCTTGCAAGACCAAGATTTGTGTTTCTATGAGTTAACCGAATTATACGCTTTAACGATGATAACATATATAGATCGTAAATAAATATAAATTTCTTTTTTTTTTGTTTATTTTTAATTTTTATTTCATTAAACATTCTTCCCTCATTTGTTTTTATTTTTATCATTCTTCTCTTTCTAGTTGAACCAGAATCTCGTAGATATGGCATAAACCAAAACAAAACAAAACCAAACAAAAATAAAATACAAAGAAATGCAAAATATGTAAAGAAAAATTTTGTAAAAATAATAATTAATGCGTACTATCATACTTGTTTACAGATAACGAGACAATGGGAAGGTGGTACGTGATAGTCCCAAGCAATCATCAAGGTATCAGAAGATCGAGGGGTCAAGGAATGTTCGCATGCGGTAAATGTGATCGTCGTTATCATCAAGAAAAAAATTTAAGAAGACACCAGACAAACGAATGCGGCAAACAGCCGAAATATGCGTGCACATATTGTTCCTACAAAGCAACGTACAAATCGTATCTACAGGTTCATATGTCGAAACACGAACGTGGATTCGTACCACGAATTAATACTGCTAAAAATACTAATAATACTAATAGTATTAGTATTACTAGTTTGAATAATACTAATATGGATATTAAAAACGATTCTATGTAAATTTGAATGATTATATTTATCGTATTCGAGATTGAAACAGTGATATGAAAACTTGTGATTTGTTCTTTTATAACGAGAACAATTGGAAATAAGCAAACGAGAAAAGATCACGGGGGGGAGTGTGGTCTTCTTCTTCTTATTATTATTGTTCTTACGATAAATATCAGATTATAGCATAATACCAGTTAAAGGACAAAAGATATCATTAAAATATTACGATGATGAAATATTTTTCAAAATGATAAAATCATGATGATTTTTTTTCAATACGATTAATCGCATTTAATTACGACGCTTTCTAACTTGTCCCGTTTATACGATTTACCATGAAAATGATTATACTGTAAAACCCATAAAAAAAGAAATTTCAATTCCCAATTATATTCCTAATACTCTCCACACGTTGGGTACGTAAAATTTGCGAATATGGTGTTGTTTGTTACCAGGTTAATGTTCAATTTGATTGCACAAATGAGTTTATTATCAATGAATAGATTTCAAATAAAGTTTTAATCCCGAAGGATCTCAACTATTCGTCAAAGTCACTTCTTTATTCATCTATTATTTTTCATTTTCTCTATTTCTTCGTATTATTATTTTTGTATCATCATATTTACGTGACTTAGTGTGTTTGTGCGTGTGTGTACGAGTGTATATCGTTATATCTTTCAATACGTGTATACATGTTTGCGTGTGCGTATATATATATCCCTTATTTTCCATTTAATTTCAAACAATTTGGTTGATTTAATTTCGATGATATATTTTGTTTTGTTTGTTTCCATATCGTCAAAAAATGTTTGTAATCGTAGCAGAAGGGGAAAATGGTCAAAATGTAAAATTAAAAAAATCAATCGTGACGATCCAACGAGGATGAGATATATTTGAAGGTTCTACCATGGGAAGTCTACTTCTTCTTCTACTACTACCACTACTACTACTACTACTACCACTACTACTACAACTACTTCTACTTCTTCTTCTACTTCTTCTACTCACATTCATTCACTGATAGATCTAATCGAATCGTTTATCGACAAACATTAACCAGGAATCAATGAATTTGTTTGTTTCAGCCGAGGGGAAATATCCATTGGCAAGATTTAAACACACCTGCGAGACTTGCGGGAAAAGTTACAAACACAAGCATCATTTGAAGAGGCATCACGATTTCGAATGCGGCATTGAACCGAAATTTCCTTGCGACTTTTGCGAACATCGTACCAGATACAAGGATAGCTTGACCAAACACGTATTGGCGCGTCATCAACATCTTCTCGATCAAAACATTCAATATGGCGGCGGATACGTTCATCGGCAAACTTCCTTCGATTCCAACGCAAGCGGGGATTTCAATTCGAATCAAAACGTTCAAGGATCGTCCGTTTTCGTTAATTATTCGGAATTTTCTTAGAAAACAATGGAAAAGAAAATAGAAAAAAAAAAATACCACATCGCAATCGTACACTTTTGATCCTTGTATACGAATTATTATTCTTTTTTATTTTTATTTCATACCACCCCCCACCCCCCTACGTCCATCATCCCGTTTTCCCCCTCTTTTTCTTTTTTTTTTCCTCACACCTGGAAGAAAGATTAATTATCCAGGTGGAATGCGTTGATCGATTGGTTTTTATTTTTTTCTTTCTTTCTTTCTTTCTTTTTTTTTTTCTTTAGCCGATGAAGAAATAATTAGATACGGACGTGTAAGATCCTATATTGTGTTTCACTAATTAGGATAATAATATAAATAAATAATATAAATAAATAATATAAATAAATAATATAAATATATAATAATAATAATAATAATATAAAATCGTAATAATAATAATTATTATTAAAAAATCGATCTCTCCCTCAAGATGTGATAATAATTCAGGAATGTCATTATGTTTCTATATCATCGATTATTATATTAAATAAATTCAGTTTCCAAAATGTATAATAACACTTTATTAATGATAATGACTATATCAACGAGTCTACAAAAAATCTATATATATAACTATAAAATAAATTTCTAAATTCGTTTCAATTCCATCAACAACAACAACCACTTTTCAAAGATTAAATTCAATTAACTCGTTTTGAATAGTGTTCAAGTAATATTTCGATCAATAAAAGTGTCATCATCATTTAAACGTGTAATTGATACGAATGAGTGATAGAGAGAGTGAAATTGTATGTGTGCGTGTGAATGAAAAAAGAAAAGAAAAAAAAAAGAATTAACGAAAATAAACGAAAAAATAAGCAAAAAACAAGCGTCAAATGTTAGAGAACGACATCGAGAAGAAAAAAGAAAAAAGAAAAAAGAAAAGAGAAAATAGAAAAATAATAAAATAATTAGACGATGTTTAAATAGATATTTGTTTATTTTTTCTTTACAGATTCACCAATGAGTACAACGACGACTACTATGACGACCTACGTACCAATTTTGCCATCAACTTCGCGTGTAACTTACACGAGATGTCTACGATCGATGACTGCTACGACAACGGATGTCCCCGAACGCAAAGAATTATGGGGCACCCGTAGATTCGTTTGCAACGATTGCAAAAGAAAATTCGCATTGAAGGCGTATTTAGTGAGACACCAAATGTTCGATTGCAACAACAAAAGAAAAAGACGAGGAAGGGCTAATGCAAAATCCAAATCACCCTCGAGTAATAATTGTTCGACTACGATTAGTGCTACGGAAACAACGACTACTACAACTACTACTACTACTTCTACTACCAGCACGATGAGTGCTACGGAACAAGGAAAAAATATAAGATACATTTGTCCCAAGTGTCATAGAACTTACATGTTTTTGACGTCACTTAAGAGACACCAAAATTGCGAATGTGGCGTTGAACCCCAATTTACTTGTCCAATTTGTAAAAAAAAATATTCCCAAAAGGGAAACTTGACACGTCACTTAAGAACTTTGCATTAGGTTCATTATCCTATTATATTGATATACGTGTGTTATACTTTTTTTTTTTTTTTTTTTTCATTGAGAATTATTACCCAATCGCTCTGTTTTGTTCGTAGCTTACGTGATTGTAAAACGGGATTATTTTGTTGGTCTTATACGGAAAGTGTTTTTCGTAAAATATATTTTATAAAATGTATAATCGGGGAAAGAAACAACAAACAAATGACAAATCGTTGATACGGTGGTATATGTTAAGTTATGTATGTATTATATGTTATGTTATTTTTTTCTTTTCTTTTTTTCTTTTTCTTATCTTTTTTTTAGCCAACTTTCAAATAATACGACATCCTATTTGTGTTTTTTATAATAATAAATAAATGTATAATTAGAGTAATAATAATAATAATAATAATAATAATAATAATAATAATAATAATAATAATAATAATAATAATAATAAGATCGATTTTTTCAAGATGTGATAATAATTCAGGAATGTCATTATGTTTCCATTATCAATTATTAAATAAAATAAATTAAATCTTTAAAAATGTGTTATAATAACACTTTAGGATTAATACATCAACGAATTTAAAATCTAATTTTGAGAATATACTGTTTTCAGATTGCCTCAAATGATCTGCCAGGTTTGAAGAAGTTCGAAAAAATCGTCAAGAGTGTTCCAAATGTTTTGATCAATAAAAGTGTCATCATCATCATCATCATCATCATCATCATTAAATGCGTAAATGATATGAATGAGAGAATCTTAAAAACGTACGTTTGAGAAATTGTATGCGTGTGTTAGAATTAAAAGAAACAAACAAACAATAAACGAGCAAGCAAGTAAAACAAGCAAACGTCAGAAGTTAGAACGTTGAAAAATTTTGGCGAATAAAAAATTAAAAAGAAAGAAAAAGAAAGAAAGAAAAGAAAAAAAATAACAAGGAGAGGATGCTAAAATCGATATTTTGTTTATTTTTGCTTTACAGATACACCACCACTACCACCATCAACACCACCACCATCAACAACGACAACTACAACGACAACTGCAATATCGGACTACAATTCGTCCAATTGGACGGTACCAACTTTACCCTCAACCTCGCGTGTTGCGATGTACACGAGATGTCTTCGTTCGATGACTATGACAGATGACCATGAACGTACGGGACTATGGGGTTCGCGGAAATACATTTGCAATGATTGTCAAAGAACATTCGCGTTAAAGGCATCATTGGTAAGGCACAAAATGTTCGAGTGTAACAACAAACAACAGAACAATCGTCAAGGAACAACAAACAATCAGAAAACTAACACCAATAATCCTAATTCTAAAAGTACAACATTGGCTGCTGGTGTATCCACAGCAATTACTATGTCGTCATCTTCATCGTCTTCTTCTTCTTCTTCATCGTCCAATAAAACAACAACTATTCCTACTACTAGTAGCATGGCTGGTATCATTGTTGAAAGAAAAAGATCAACGAGCAGGCACATTTGTCCCAATTGTCGTAAATCTTACGCATTTTTCACCTCACTTTGGAGGCATCAGCATTACGAATGCGGAATAGAACCACAATTTAGTTGTCCAATTTGCAAATCCAAATTTGCACAGAAAAGTAACTTGGATCGTCACGTGAGAACCAAACATTAGGGAGGTGGTGCTTTCATTCGTTCATTGGTTCATTTTTCTTGACCTTTTTTTTTTTTAATTATCTTTTATTAGTATTATTTCGTTAACGTTGTCGTGAAAATTTGATTTTCGATATTTTATTATATATTATTATATATTATTCCTACTTGATAGAAATTTATTTGAGAGACCTTATTGTTTTATTAATTATGATATTATTTTTTTATTTTCTTCTTTATTTCACACAATTCGTTTTTATTATCGATTTCGTTAAGGTTTTCTGCGTTAAGTTTGCGATTGTTAAATTCGGTTATCTAATTTCTTTTTTAAATTTTCATTTTTATTCTACGATGTTATTTAATCCATCGTATTTTAAGTTTTATTTTTGTCTCTTACAATAGATTAAGATTGCAATTATTCGATGATTCTTGTTTGTTAATAATTAAGTAAATAATTCTACTTACAATCATTGTTTTTATTCTATGAAAATATGAATTATTTTATCGTTGTTTCATTCGTTAGGATTTTTACATTTAATTAGTATATCAAAAATTGTTACTTTTGGTATTTTTATTTATTTTTTCTTAAATATTTATTCGAGTTGAGGTTATTTTTCTTTTTTTTTTAATCAGAATGCGATCGTGTAAAAATCAACGAAGAGGAACATATAAATAATTTACACATATACATATACAAATTGCACTTAATTTTAATTATTCGTTTATACAATACAACGTCCACTCTTATATTTTGATAAGATAAATTAGTTAGAGTTTTAATCATGTAACACTCAATCAGCCCTTATTAGATTTAATTTCTTTCTGATAGGAAAAGAAACAAACAACAAAATATAAAATCATTTTTTCAAATATGTATTATATTAAATATAATCAATGTATGGAAGTGCGTGTATGCGTGAATCTTTAGCTAAAAAATATTATAATAAAAATTAGATCATTTCATTAAGGTTCGTATAACAATATTCTAGTTGATTGTTATGTTTGATTTATTAGAAAGAAGAAAAAAAAAAGAAGGAAGCAAAAAATTAATTTTCCTTATTATTCGCCAAAGAAGAAATGAAATATAAAAAGTAATAATTTAACACGAAACATTGTTGTTTCTTATATCGTACTATTATTATTATCATTATTATTATTATTATTTATTTTATTGACAAAAGAAAATTATTGGCGCGAGCAAATTAAAATAAAAATTGTATGTGCGGCTTATTGTGATAGTTCATAATAAAAAAAAAAGGAAACACACACATATACACACACACACACACACACACACACACACGCACACACACATGAGAGATAGATAAATAAATAAATAAATAAATAAATAAATAATAAGTAACAGAGTGGACGGAAAGAGAGGAAAAAAAAAGAAGAAGAAAAAAGTGTGGTGGTGGGAGGGAGGGAGGTAGGGAGGGAGGGGGAGGGGGGAAGAAATGAATTGCATTTACTATTTTTTTTTTTTTTTTTTTTTTTTTTCCATTAATTTATCGCAAATAACGTATTTTCTCGTATTTAAGGATTATCCGTTAAAATGAAATATTATCATTGATATTATTTTATGGTTGTTACGGTTTATCAGTGTAATTTTTTGAAATAAAGGAAAAACAAGTAAGCACGTTGTTATCAAGAAAATAAAATAAACGTTAGCGTGTCTTCGTAATTTAGTTATTATCGCTGATGTCGACGCATAAGGTCAACTGAATTATGGAAATATCATTAATTCATTCGATTGGTTCACATTCGTTCGTTCGTTCGTTGGTCAGTTGGTCAGTCACCAGTCGTGGTGTTTGTTAACGGGAGTGAACATTAACGAGAAATATTTAGAATAAATATTTCTTTTGTTATATGTATATATGTGTTAATCTGAGTGATTTTTTTTTCTTTTATAATAATAATAATAATAATAATAATAATAATAATTCCTGTTACCGTTCCCTTTTAATAATATTATCATTTTTTCTTTTTTATATGGTTATGGTTTAATTGGATTTAAATAAAACATAATATAAAAAAGGAAACAAACAAAACCGACAAAACCGTTCCCTCGTGTGTGTTCATCGTTGTTGCTGGAAGAATATTTTCAACGTGTGTGGGGAAAAAAAAAAATAGTTATTTATCATAGTGTATAAACAAAAAAGGATAGATTTGAAAATTGATTAAAAATAGAATTATTAAATACATCATTGCGTTTCGGATATCTATGTGTTATAAATTGTAATTGTGTCCAATTTAATAGTATTTATATCTCCTATTATTGTCCATTGTGTTTTTGTCGATGATACGGATTGGAATTATTTTATTTAGAAAAAGAAAAAAAAAAAGAAATTTTTAAATATATTAAATGCATAAATCTAACTCTCCCACCCACCCCCTCGCCCCCCAAAAGAAAAAAGAAAACAACCAAATATCACGATGAAATAGTTTCTTTTTCTCTAACTTAATTACTTTTTATATTTAGTTTCAGATCGGAGAAACAAGGCCTTTGTGTACTGCTGTAATATGTGTTCTTTCGAATTCAAAAAGTTAATCCATTTTCGACGTCATCTATATCGTCAACACAACATTTATCTAATGCCACGGTTCACCATACCCAGACAAATTTTTAGAAACAATTAATTCAATTATTATTATTACTTTTCTTTTTATATTATTATTATTATTATTATTGACATTGTAAATTTGCGAGCACGCGCGTGTGTCTGACTGTCTGCCTTTTTTTCTGTGCGTGCGTGCGTGCTTGTATGTGTGTGTGTGTGTGTATATTTTAAATGACGAGTTTCAAATTGAACTAAACTAAAATGTGTTTTTCTTTTTTTATTTTATTTTATTTATTCTCAATTCAAAAATATATACCCTCTCCCCCCCCCTCAACATTTTGTGATAGGTCGAATAATAAATTTAAATCGTTTCGAAAGAAAATATTATACCATCGTTGATTTATTTTTCTATTTTTTTTATAATGATTTATTAATAATATTATTATTATTATTATTATGATTATTTTCATTTGTAGATCATTCTTCTTCAACGTATGCCTACTTTCACGCGCTACAAGATCGTCGAATAATTCCAGGGGATAAGAAAAAGAAGAAAACAAAATCAGATTAAAATTCGTTGGATATAAAAATTTATCGATGATTAATTAAACTTTACGTTTTTTAAATTGATTTTCAGATATATGTATGCACTCGTCGACGCAAGAAACAACTACGAAAATTTTGCTATCAACCTGGAAGATCAACGACATTTTTTTCCCTTTGACTCTCGAAGAACAAGAAAATCATGAAGAACAAAAAAGAAAAAAACAAACAAAAAAACGCATTGAAAATTTTGGTATAAACTTGTCTAACAATTTTGCTCTATTTAAATGTTTCATTTTTTTCTCTATCTCTCTCTCTCTCTGTCTCTCTCTCTCTCTCGTTTTTTTCGAAATATCCACTAATCGAATAAAATTGCCAAGTGGAGAATAAAAAAAAAGAAGAAAAAAATAATCAATCGTCAAAGCAACGTGTTTCCTTTCGACGACTTTTTTTCTTTCCTTTTTCTTTTTTTTAATTTTTTTTTTTTTCTTTTCAATACTCTCATCAATTATTCCAATTCATTGTTCAAACAATTCCACGCATCTCTGTCGAGAAATCTTTGCTCGTAAAATGATTTTTATCAACGAAGGAAAAGAAAAAAGAAAAAAAAGGATAAGAAAAAGAATTTCATCCAACCAGCATCGATATCGACGACGACGACGACGAAAAAAACAAACAAATAAAACAAACAAACAAATAAAAAATATATATAAATATATATACATTGTTCTTACACACGCTTATTGTGCACTTGCTTATTTGATCGGGCAAAAAAGAAGGGGTCGATCGATGATTTAATATTTTCTTTATTAATTTGAAATAGTGCGAAAGAAAAAAAAAAGCAAAAAAAAAAAAAAATAGAAAAGAAAAGAAAAGAAAAGAAAAAGAAAAAGAAAAAATAAATTACGAATAATTAAATGAAAAATATTGTAATTATCATTATCCGCGCACAACACGTCGCGCGTGTATGTAAACAAAAATGGTTAATTTAATTGCATTTAATTTTAAATATTAAGACTTTTGTTTTGTTTTCTTTGTTGAACAGGTGCTTTGTTAACGTCACGTTTCACCTGTCAACGATGTGGGAGAAGTTACACGTTGCTTTGCAATCTTCGCCGTCATATGAAGTGGGAATGCGGTGGGAAACGACAATTTCCCTGTTACTACTGCAACAACAATTTCACACAAAAGTCAAGCCTGCAACGTCACCTATCCGCCATTCATAAAGTTGATATGATTTAAAACAAACCCCGATAATGATAATGATGATGATGATGCAACAACCCCTCACCCCCCTCCCCTTACCCCGTTTTTATTTCATTTATTTTTTATTTTGTTTCATTAAATTCAAATATCTTTCCCCTTTCAATTCATTTTTCCGTACCTCGAAAGGATTTGGTTTTTTTTTTCGTGCAAATCGCGTTGTTCACACAAAACAAATTTGCGGATTTGAGATAAGTTCGTTTTGTTTTGTATTTTTTTATTATTACGATTTTCTGTACCAATGAAAATTCTCGTTTGCAACACATTTTCCGATGCTGAAAAATATCCAAATTTAATTGAGGAAAATCGATTTTTTTTTCTTTTCTTTATTTTTTTTTTTTTTTTGTTACATTCGAACGAGGGGGGTATGGTATCGCTGGAGTTGGATTTTATAATATTTGTTCATTTATTTATTAATCAGGATATTTTAAAGTAGCGAATAAAGGTTTTTCCAATTTGTTACATTGTGATTAATATGAAACATCGTTGAACGTTATTCACGTTAACAAATTAGTTTAATTTGAACCAATGAAGAAGTTAGTTGTAAATATTTCAAATAAATATAATAATAATAATAAAAAGAAGTACATTTTTATTTATTTATTTATTTATTTATTTATTTATTTATTTATGTATTTATCGATTTATTCGATTCATTATATTCGGAATTAAACGAATATGTTATTTAGAAAAATTATAATTAGATATCATTTTGATTTGTCCATGTTGTGTGTGTAATCTTCCATTTTTTTTTTTTTTAAACAGGAATTAAATAGATAAATCACCTCGTCCGAAGATAAATATCCACGAAATGAAGAAGATAACAATTCGAGATGAAATCTCGATGAAAAATTGTACATGTGACTATTATTTGCTGGGATAAATCGTCTCACCAGAAGAAGAAAAAGAAGAAAAAGAAAAAGAAGAAGAAAAAGAAGAAGAACAACAATCAAAAATTTCATTTCACTAGAAGATTAAAAATAACAATTGGAAGATCTCAAACTTTGGAAAAAAAAAATGGATCGTTCGTCCTACGAATAACCAACCAACCAATCAACCAATCACCGTTAACAACGAACGAAGACAAAAAAGAAGATTATGGTGTTGATCATCGTATTGAAGAATATTTTTTTGTTTTCTCAAAATACAAAAAAAAAAAAAACAATTAAATAAAATAATAGTGATCACAGTGGAATATAAAGAATATATTTTTTATTTTCGAAGAACTTTGATCGAGTGAGAAACATTAACGAGACTTTATTATAATTTATTATTGTTGTTGTTGTTGTTGTTGTTGTTATTGCGAATTAAATAAAAAAAGAAAACTCGTCGCAAGTTTTAGAACCTGTTAATAGAGTGAAATTTTTCGTATAACTGACGAAAAAACCAGTAATTATTTTCAAATGTGACAACAACAAATATTGTTTTCATTAATAATTGTTTTATTTTCTTCTGTTATAATTTTATGTGTATATAATATTATGAATATTATAATTAACAATTATTCGTTTATTAACGACACAAGAACGAACGATGATTTTTTGACAGGTGAATCGCGAAGAAGATTTTTTCAACGCATGAAGATTTGTGTATACGGGGTGTACGATTTAAACGAGAACGTTGTGACGAGACGTGAAATTAAAAACAACGGAAAAGTTCGTACAAAAGTTGTGAGATGTTTCCAATCAAAAATAATTTAAAAAAAGGATAAAAAATAGGAGGAACCCATTAATTATGTTTGCGAGTTGATTAATTGTGAAGATTTCAAGGTGAAGTGAACTTTTTTATTTTTTATTTTTTTTTTTTGTTTCTAGTAATATTTCAGTAATGAACTTCCTTTTAATATTGCACAACTTTTGGAAACATTTCTTTTTTGTAAAGTTTTTCATCGTTTCCTAATTGCATCGATCTCGTTTAAATACGACACCTTGTATATACCACTGCGTGATGAAAATCTTTTTCTTTTCTTTATTTATTTTTTCTTGTTTAATTTAAACAAAACAATTGTCCCTTTAATTAACCCATTAATAATTATCTATTTCTTATTTTCTATTTCAATCACTATACCATACAAATTTAATGGCATACCAGTATTGGTTCGATTATTAATTATATTAATAATATTTCTAATAAAATTATTTATTGTGTTCGATTCAAAGTTATAATATTCGAAATAATTCTAATAACGTTTATTCTCGAATCTTCAAATTTTTATATTTTTATCAACATTTTCCCATACTCTCTCATTATCTCCCCACCTTTTTTTCTATTTAAATATTGCTTCATCTATTCTCTACCTGTTATTAAATCTTTCCGATTGAAATCTTGGATACTTTTGTCGAGGAATTTTTTTGCAAGGATCGCAAGAAGAATTTTGCAAGAAAATATCGGGGTATTATTATTTTTATATTAATCGAATTGTGGAGGAAGGAAGGGAGAACGGGGGGGTGGGTAAACAAATCTTTGTTCAATTGTAAAGAAAATTGTTTTAAAAAATTACTTAATCGAAGAAAGTAATTATATATAAGATTTTGAATTTGTTTTTTCGTAAAATTTAATTCGTTTTACCTTTTTGTTTGTTTTATTTTATATACAACAATTATATATAACAATATATAAAACAATTCTGACAATTTATTAAATTCATTTTGAAAATACGATCGGAAAGAATTAATGCCTACCTCAATTCACTTCTCAGAAGATTGATCCTGCATTTAAAAAACACACACACAATTAGTACGTATTATATTATTTATAAATAGAAATATATATATATATATCTATTTCTATCTCTTTCTTCAACTCTCACTAATATTAAACCTTATTTTATTTTCTCCTGTAAATAGAGAAGAAATAAAAATTGTGGTGATCACGTGATGATCTCCCAACTTCATCTTCTTATCTTTTATTATTATTATTATTATTATTATTATTATTAATACTCATATTAAATGAATATAATCTATTCTTTTTTAAATTAGAAAAAAAAAAGCATTTCTTTGCTTTTTTCTTTTTTTTTTTTTTTTTTCTTTTTATTTTCTTTCCTTTAATCTATATAACTTTTCAATTAATTAGTAATTTCCATATATATTTATATATATATATATATATTTATTTGAAAAAGTATAATTGAAATGTTTGTTCGACATATATTTTCAGGTTGCATCAAACGCAAAACGGACAAGCCATATATGTGTTCAAAATGTTACAAGGGTTTCACTCACATCTACTCGATGAAACGTCATCAGAGAACCGTATGCGGTAAGATAAGGAATACCAACGGCAAGTACAAATGCTGCGAATGTGGAAAATCTTATGCAACTTTAGGCAACTTGGTACGCCACGTTAACAACGAGTGCGGAGTCGAAAGAAGATTTTGTTGTTACTTTTGTCACGGAAAGTTTACGCAAAATTGCAGTCGCATTAGACATTTGAGAAAATTTCACAAGGATCAATTTCATAGTTTGGACTCGAGATTGTTGTTGAGCACTCAACATTTCAGTTAGTTTACACTTTCGTTGTTTACTTTTTTCTTTTCTTTTTTTTTTTTCCTTTCTTTCTTTTTTTCCATCAACAACGATATATCGTTATTATTATTAATAATTAATAGTAATCGTCGGATGTAGAAATTTATTTTTATTTTTTAACTTTTTTTTGATTGTTCACAAGTATATTGGGTGTTTATCAATCGTTTCGCGTTAACTCGATATTCAATTGTTATACTAATTTTCATTTGTAAAAGTAAATCATTTTAGCCCTTTATTATTTTACAAATTTTAATTATTCGATATACTTAGACCTTTTCTTTATTTTCTTTTTTTCTGTTTTTAAATTATTCGACATATTGTCGAGACCAAAATTATGAAAAAAAGACAAAAAGACACCTAATTAATTTGTACACCTGACGTGTATTGACGTGTATTGTTCGTTAAATAATTTCGTTAATTCAATATACGTTCAACGTTAGATTGTTACTATGTTAAATAATTTTCAAGTGTTTGATGGTAAAGTTTGGGATTATGGGTAAACGTGATTAACGAAATTACTTTTCGAACAATACAATATGCTTTCAATAAAAATATAAACGAAGTTGGAGGTGGGTGGAGGGGAGCGGGTTGATACAGGGTTTAATTTAAGTTTAAATAAATAACGTGTGCGAATATATATATGGGAATTATTCGGGAAATATTTGGGGATTTTAAAGTTTTCTTTAAATATACCAAAGGAATATTTTTTTTATTCCTGCGTTGATTGCTTTTTCTTTTTTTTTCTTTTTTTTTTTTTTTTTACAATAATAATAATAATCATTTACAGGAATGGATTTTAAAAATATAAACAAGACTGGCAACGGAAGTGAAGTACGTGTATTTAAAGGGTTAAGGGCTACGATTTTTTTTGTTCTTTTTTTTTTTGTTCTTTTTTTTTTTTTCTTTTTTATATATTTTACATAATTTGTTTTTTTTTGTTTTCTTATCTTCGTTGTAATAACCAAAGTGATAATAATATTTTGACGCTTACCATTGGTCATTTAGAATTAAAAAAAAGTACAACGATTTATCCTAGGAAGAAAAGAAAATTCATGCACCATTATCACAATCTCTCATGCATCATATTATTATTATTATTATTATCATCATTTTTCTTTTTGTTTTATATCCTTTTTTTCTCTACCTCATCAGCTCCGATGTCATCGATCGCGTTCTTTTTCTGTTTTTTTTTTTTTTTTTCTCTTTTTTGCTAAAAATTGTTTCTAACGTTATTGCTATTGTTATTATTAATATCATTATTATTATTTTTATTATTATTAATATTAATATTAATATGGCACTAGGAACTCGAAAGTTTATTACCAAAAATACCGAAATATACCTCCCCCCTCCCCCCCGAATCCGTAATCCTCGTGCCAGATCCCACCATTTCCTACCCTCGCATCCTATTTCGTTTTAGATCTTATTCTAATATTATCCTAAACACGTTATTGTTTTACATTTCATTAAATATTAATTTTTACGAAGATGAAAGGGTGAGAGAAAAGAAAAAAAGAAATAAAAAAAAAGAAAAAGAAAGGAATTACAAATATAAAAAAATCGTATAATAACGATATAAAAATATTTCGATCGCGTGCCTCAAATAATCAATAAAAAATGCGTATGTACAAAATATTATTATTATTATGAAAAGAAAAGAAACGAGGGAAAAAAAAAAAAAAAGAAATGAAAAAACTTTCTAATTTTCTCTACGTTATTTTATTAATCTTTTTTGTAATCGTTTTTTAATGACTACGAGATGGTACTAATAAGCTAACGAACGAAAATATTTCGTTATTATTATTGTTGTTAATTAAATTAGACGAAAAAAAAAAAAAAAAAGAAAAAATTATTATTAAAATTAATATTTAGTTGTGAATTAATTTGTGATACATATAGTTGTTGTTATTTGATTGAATACAATTTTGTATATTATTGAAGTAGTATAACACTTAGGAAAATAGAAAAGAAGGATAACAAATTAATTAGTTAATTAATTATTCGGTTAAAAAAAAATGTTAAAGTCAATAATGTGCCTCGTATATTATTATCATATCTCGTATTGTATGTAATTATAACGTTAAACAAACGAAATAATTAATAGAACGATATCGAACGAATGTTTATTTTTTTAAGCGTTGTTTTAATGAGAAATTTTATTTGTTTATCAGGACGTCGATGGTACTGAAGTGAGAATGTAAAAAAACATTACTTTTATTTTCTCTTTTTTTTCTTCTTTTTTTTTTATCGTTAATTAAAAAGACAACGGCAAGTAGAATAAAAATATTAAAAATATTAAAAAAAAAAAAAGAAAGGAATGTGTGCGAAAAGATAACGATAATAATAATAATAATCGTCCTGAAATTGAATGGTACAAATTAATGATCTAATCGTTAGTTGATTAATCTGAAAATATTTTTTGTCTTATTGTATTTTCTTTTTTTTCTTTTAAATATCATTGTTTAAAAAATTAAGATGACAAAAAACATTGTTATAGCGTTGCACGTCGATCACGTGCCTCGTTTTTCTTCTTTTTTTTTTTAATTTGATATCGTATGCATATTATTCTGTATATGCGAAAATGAAAAAAAAAAAAAAAAAAAAAAAAAAAAAAGAAAGAACGAACGAAAGAAAGAACGAATATCGTCGAACGAATAATTATATCAATAAGCGTTGTTTTATCTTATAATTGTTTATTATAAATACCAAAAGGTGATGGGTGGTAGATTTAAGAATTTTAAAAGAGAAAATCAATTTCTTTCGTTTTATTAAAAAAACAAAAGAGATACAAAAAAGATGATGTAGATGTTAGAAAAAATTAAAAGAATAGATTTGTTTGTTTAAACAATTAAAACTAAAGAAATTGACTTGTCTTTGAGTTTTCTCTTTCACTCTTTCTCTCTATGTATTCTCTCTGTTGAAGGTACAATTAGTAAACGTAATTAATTTTTATTATAATTATGTATAAGGGAATTATCAAATAAATAAATAAATAAATATATATATATATATACATACGAATACACATAGACACAAACACACAAGTGAGTAAGCAGGTATATGCACAAGAAAAAAAAAAGAATAAAAATGAAAAATAAATGAAAAAAAAAAAAAAAAAGTACCAAAATTGTCTTCAAAAATTATTTCTATTTTTGAAAATAAATTTTGCGTTAATAATGTAATATATCTATTTATCTATAAACGTGAGACACCTGTGTGTAAAATGACAAATAAAAAAGAAAAGAAAAGAAACGAAAAAACAACAACAAGAAATAACAAAATCAAATTTGAATTCTCATCAACCCGGGGTGCGATGAAAAGAGTAAAATAATCTCGAGGTGTAGCATCTTTGACTAAAATAAAATATACAATTAAAAATGCACACAACGTACAATGAAATAACAAAATTCAATACTAACGAGAGAAAATAATAAAACGCTTACACGGAAACAGAGGAGAGACACACACGGATGTGAACACAAATGTTAGAAAATCATTTTCAATCGCACAATATTAATAAATAATTATTATATCAGGAAGACAAAAATTAGATGTAAAATAAAATAAAAGAAAAGAAAAGAAAAAAAAGAAAAATAAATAAAATAAAATCAATGTGTCTCAATTTTACTAACAAACAAGCATGACGATACTCGAAAAACGCATTTACAGAACAAAAACATGATAAAACATTTTTGTAAATAATGTTTCAGCAAAGAGGGGACGACTTTATTGCGACCGACTGCCAATCAACGTTTTGAAAAATTGCAAGAAAGATCTGTCGTGTATGAAGTGTTCGAAATATTATTGCGATTGGTGGAGTTTGAAAAGACACATGAATTACTTCTGTCAAGTGGAACCGCAATTTAATTGTCCTTATTGTCCCCATAAAGCAAGAATCCCAACTTTACTCAGGTATCACTTATCTCGCGAACACGATGCTTCTTAAATGCCGACAAAAATAAAATTTCAATAATATTTTCTTTCTTTTGTTTCTTTCCTTTTTTTTCCTTTTTTTTTTTTTTATTTCTTTTTTCGTAAAATTAAATTTAAAAAACAAAGGTCTCCAATTTTTTTGTTTTTTTTTTTTCTTCAAAGTTGTAGATAATGTAATAAATAAATAACGGATATTGTTTTTATATAGTTACTGTCATTGTTATCATTGTTGTGTATTTTATTTTTTCAAATTAAAATTAAAATTGTACCTGTCTTTATTTTCGAATAAAAAAAAAAAAAAAATAAAAAAAAACAAGCAAATTCGTCTGGTCATGTTTAATCGAATGAATGTCGGGATCAAAGAAGAAACGCGAGGAAGAAGAAAAAGAAGAAGGAGAAGAAAAAAATAAGAAAAAAACAATTATTGGTGGTCATCGGGTGAATTAACTTGTACGAAAAAAAATAAAATAATGTTTTTGTTGTATAAATTAAAAAAAAAAAATAAATAAATAAAAATATAGAAACAAAATGCATTGATCGTAAAAATGATTATGATAATATAAAATAACATTAAATATATATACATCATTTATAAATATATTAATATAAAATCCTCTCTCTCTCTCTCTCTCTCTTCCTTTCTCGTTGATTTTGATGAAACAAAAAGAAAGAGAAAAAAGTAAATAAATAATCATTCGTAATTGTATTATTTGTATTCAAATATTCGTAATACTAATACTATAACTTGTAAATTATTTTTTAGGAGAATTAACGGTGGAGGAATTGAAAGAAATATTTGGATTTGAACTTACCGGAACATGGGCGGATTTCATTTGTCCAAAATGTGGGAAAGAATATACGAGAAAAACCAGTCTTCTACGTCATTTAAATACCGGATGCGGTATACCACCGACGTTCTATTGCGACCTTTGCGAATACAGGACAAGCAGAAAGGATATTTTGTTAAGGCATATGAGACACGTTCATTCGAAACCATAAATTTAATTATTTCATTTGATTTTGTATTTGTTTGCGAATATTAATGACCAAAGAAAAAGAAAAAGAAAAAAAAAAAAAGAAGACGAACCTGTACGAAGTGAATATTATTATCATTATTATTATTATTGTTATTTGAAATTCGACTCGAATGACTAGAAGGGACTGCAACAACCCGATAGAAATTGACTGTAGAAAATGAAACCAAACGCATCCTATAAAAATAAGTAATTATAATAAATATTTGTGACAATTTTACTTTGTAAAAAAAAAAAACGCATTTATTTTAGTTTTATTTATTTTCTTTTGGCACCGTCTTTCAGGAATAATATCACCACTACCACTACCACCACCACCATCATCACCACCCTCGTGTACTCTCGTATCCCGTAGATCGAATCTTTCGCATAATCTAAATCACTTTCAAATAAATCTTTATTTTCTTACATTATGTTTTGGAATTAATTTACGAGTAAATCGAATTAGTCAAAAAATACAATTTTGCACCGACTAATATACGTTCGATATACATGTCTACACATATACAGGATGTCCGAAGTTTTTTCGTACAAACGTTGGACACCCTGTATATATGAAAAAATCTTTTCATATTTATGTAAATATTATATTATATAAATAGAAAAAAGAAAAACAATAATATAATTTTGTTATATTTTGTCATATATAGTTTTTATTACACATATATATAGTATAACACATCTAAATATGTTATACGATGTAAATAAAAAAAATATATATAATATATAACATTTCTTAAAAAAAAAAAAAATAAAAAAAAAAATAAAACAGGAAGAATTTATTATATATATAACGTGCCATGGTAATTGTGATAATTACACCTGTATTTTTTAAAGATTTAATAAATAAAACAAATATATATTATAATAAATAAGAATATTACAAAAAAAAAATATATATATAATAAATTTTCTAATCGTAATATATATAATTTTGATTTTTTCTCTTATTTTTCTTCAACATAAATTGTTCGAATGATTTTTGTTACAGAAGACGGATGGATTAACAACTATCAACTCGACTATTATCGGCTGAGTAACGACGAAACCAACGAGAATAATCATCCAACGAGCGAAACTAAGTTGTTAGTCAAATACGATGAGATACAAGATAACAATGGCAGTGCTGGTGGCACTGGGGGGGATAAAACCGATAACAATCCTATAAATAATAGACACGCGTGCGATTTTTGTTACAGGAGATATTCCGTTAACGGTTTGAAAAAACACTTGCAAAATGGTTGCAAGAAAAATCCACGAAACAATAGTGCACGTTACACTTGTAGATATTGCGAATACACGAGCATGTACAAAGCTAACATGGAAAGGCACGTTAGAAATATTCACGACCTTGGAAATCGCAGAATACGTTGCGATTTATGCAACTTTTCGAGCAATTACACCTTTTGCGTTAGGAGACACATGAGAACGTTTCATCGAAAATAATTATTCATTCTTTCAAATAATTATCCTAAATTCATTTTATTTTCTTTTTTCTTTTCTTTTTTTCTTCTTATTCTCTCAATTTTATTTATTATTTATTTTCCTCTTCTTTTTTTCTTTTTTTTTTTTTTTCTTGAAGAAACAAATTTTACTAATTTTAATTTTACTTTTTACTAATTTTATTAATTCTTTCAAATAATTATCCTAAATTCATTTTCTTTTTTCTTTTTTTTTCTTCTTGTTCTCTCAATTTTATTTATTATTTATTTTCCTCTTCTTTTTATTCTTTTTTTTTTTTTAAAGAAACAAATTTTACGATAGTCAGCGATCTATTTTCACTACGTTTTGACAAATTATTTTAAACAATTAAAGTCAAATAATGTTTGATAAGATTATAAATATGGATTGGTGAGAAAACAAATATAATAATGTTGTGTTTAACGTTTTCTTTTTATTGTTTTTTTTGTTTTATCTGTAAACCTTGTTAAAGTATTTAGATATTAATGAAAATTATTTGATATTCGTTGTATTAAAAATTGATATTAAATCGTACGTTCTCATAGAACGATATTATAATATATTATTTCTATTATATAAATAAAATTAATTTAATTATTATTCAATTACGAAATGTAATCCGATATCTTATTTAAATAATTCATTCCAGGTTGAATTTTTAATGAAAAAATGTATATCTATATATTTAATTAAAATATATGTATGTATTAAAGAAAAATAATTGTCAATCGAACTTGTCAATCAATCGAATCGTACGACAAATAAGTTCGGAATACATTGAAACGTTCTTCCCTTAGATTCGAAATAAATTATTTTCTTTTTTTTTTAGAGCTGAGGGACGAGGCAATTTTGATGGTAAATCTCATGCACGAACATTTGTTTATATTCGTAATTTGTGAAAATGACATTTGAAATAATTTACGGTTTAGAAATTCCGACATTGTTTAATCAATCGATTCGATAATTTCGTTTAAATGTTCTTATACAAAAATATAATTAATAAGATATGAAAACAAATGAATGCAAAACAGAAAGAAGATAGAAAAATAATATTTCGATATAAAGATATAAAAGTGTAAATTATAATAACACGACGAAGAAAATTGATTATTATATTATTATTATTATTATTAATTTGTTAATAAGTCTAACGCGACAATTTTGCAATTCCTTTGTTTTTTTTTGGGGGAAGATTTTTTTCTTCTTTTTCATTTGCAACACAATAAAAAGCAAAGAAAGAAAGAAATAAATAAAACGACTGCGTGTGAAAGAAATATTGTTCAGAATTATTAACGAGAACATTTCTGTAATACTTAAAGATAATTAATTATTCATGTAATTTGAAATTTTGCTTTAGAATATTTCCTAGAACGCGATTGAGAAGAAAATATTCGAGGAACAAACACGACTGACACCAATAATATAGATAGAATTTGTTTACACATATACAAATAACGTCTATGGTGTTTGTTTCCAAAATATTTCAATATGTATTTTCTTTTTCTTTTATTTTCTTTCCTCTGCAATTCCCATTTTCATTTGATTCAATTTGATTTATGTTATTATTATTTTCTTGACTTCATTTTGTTTTAACAAATATATTTGATTTTACTGTTTCAGTCAATACAAAATTATGGCAGACGACTAATTACAACGAGGATACTGGGGGGATGTATTCAACGTTAGATCCGATTATGACGATGAACAACAATCAGTCATTGCATCATCATTATTATTATCCACAAGAACGGGAACAAGTACAATGCATTTTTCAACAGTGTACCAACAATGGTATTTCCGAAGAAACTATTGAAATGATGAAACAAAGACAGTATAACTGTAAAAGCAAGAATGATATACACGTATGCGAAAATTGTGGAAAATATTATGCTGTTTATCGATCATTGTGGAGGCATAAAAAATTCGAATGCGTTAATTCGAAACCTAACTTTTCATGCGAATATTGTACCTACAAGAGTCCCCACAGATGGTGCATAGAAAATCACAAAAAAAAATATCACACTGACACTCATCAAACCGAAGACAAGTCCCTTTAGGTATAAAAGATTCTAACGATACATTTTTCTACAACCAAATTTTAAACGTTTCTTTTTCTTTTCTTTTTCCCCCTCACCTCCTCCCGCTCATCATCCATCCTCCCAAATTATTAATTATTCCTCGAAACGTTGATTTTCTTTTCTTTCCCCGAACCCTCCTCCTTCTTCTTATTTTTTTTTATTTTTCAACAATTTCTCGCCTTTTCTAAATAATATTTGTATTACTGTTATTATTATAATACAATGTAACATTTTTATTAAAATAATGTTATAAAAGGAAACCATTGAGACTCGTAAAAGGGTTATTAAACATTTCTTCTTTTCGTTTTCTTTTTTTAATCATTATTATTTAATTTTTCTTTTTCTTTTTCTTCTTTTTTTTTTTTGTCTTCTCTTTTTCTATATTTTTATATACCATTATTATTTTGTAATTAAATATTAGAATAATTATTAAATAGCCTAATTAGAATAAGATATTAATATAAGTAAAATAATGTTCCTACGAATATTGATGATTTATTTGAAATCGATGTTCAATCGAATGAACTGTATTACACGTCGTTGTTAAAATAAAAAAAAAAAAAAAAAAAAACTAAGAAAAGAAAATAATCATCATTGCGATAATGTTTCTGAAAAAGAGATAAAGAGAAAAATTAATATATGTATTAATACGATAAATAAATACGATAATTATCTAATTAATTTTAAATCTAAAATAATTTTAAGTATCTCGCGCGAAAAAGGGTCGAAAACAAATATACCGAGAAAAAAAAGAAAATGTCTTCCATCCTTGTCTCGCTTTCTTATATGATTTTTCTTTTTTTATTTTTCCTTTTTTTTTATTTTTTTTTTTTTTATTTAACCTAACCCTCCAATACAGCAACGTATTGTAGAGATAGAAAAGAAAAAAAATAAAGAAAAAGTATTAATAATAATAAGAGAAATAATAAAAAAATAATTATAAACCTTCGTGTTTCCCTCTTTTCATCCCTAACGACAGAGATGAGAAAAATAAAAGAAATAAAATATATATAGAAAAAAAAAATATATATATTAACAACAATAATAATGTTGCTTCTCTCTTTTCGTCCCTTATAGTAGTTAGGAAAAAAAAATCAAACGAATAAATAAATAAATAAATAAAAAAAGAAGAGAGAAAAAGAAGAAAACCAATAATCAAAAAATTGAAACAAAAATAATAATAATAACAATGGGGTATGAAAAAAAATACCTATGGAAATAAGGGGGAAGAAAAAAAAAAGGAAATAAATGCAACGAGAGTATTTTACGAGTGTGTTGTGAAAAAGAAATAAAAAAAGGATAAAAATAAAAAAAAAAAAGAAAAAGAGAGAAGATAATTGAAAAATGAATCGTCAATTATATTTAATCGACTAATCTGAATCGTTTTGGTTGCAGCATACCGGAAGATGTACATGGGTGATCAGATTCTTGGCTACACCTGTACGATGTGCAGCAAATTCTACAAGATGTGGAGCAACTATTTGAAACACAAATGCGAGCCACCGCAATTCAAGTGTTCGCTTTGTCCGTTTGCTGCGTTCAAGGCTTTTATACTTCACGCCCATCAAGCCGAACAACATTTCAAGAGAACATCGCCTAACACCTGAGAAGAAACGACAACCAATAATCATCAATCGTCTCGAATATATTTGACGTTGAACTGAGTGAATTTGCCTTAAAAACAAAACAAAACAAAACAAAGCAAAACAAAGCAAAAAACTTAACGAAAAAGAACAAACTTTTTTTACATTTACACACGGTACTACTACTACTACTACTACTACTACTACTACTACTACTATTACTACTACTACTACTACTACAATTACTACTACTACTACGTATTATACGTGCACGCACAACACACATAAACACGACGAATGATAATCTCGTCGAACATAGTGTTCAATTTATTGTCGAATAATTTTTCACTCGTGTTTTTTTTTCTCATATTCTTATTTTTTCTTTTAATTTTTTTAATTTTTTTGTTCTTTACGCGTGTTATCAAGTATCTTCGGTGAGTATCGTTTTATCACGAATCGTCTAAAGACGAGTTTATATTTTTTTTTTTATATATATTTTGTATTATATCAAAAGTCTCTCGTAACGGCATATAATTAATTTATAATTTATACGTGTGCAATTACATGAGTCAATTAGTATTATCAAAATAAATTTTCTTCTTATTTTATTTTGTTGTATTTCTTTTTTTTCTTTTTTCTTTGAAATTTATTTTGAGGCGAGTGAGGCCGTAAAGTTTGATAGTTCCTAAAATTAAAAAAAAAAAAAATAAATATATATATATAAACAATTGTTTATATAAATAAAACGTCGATGTGATTACCTGACTCGCGGCACACATAATTAATATTTTTATATTTTCTTTTCTTTTTTTTTTGTTTTTATAAATCAATACAATTTTTCTTTCCAACCCCCGTCCCCCCACATTATTTATTATATTTCTTCTTGTGCGTAAAATTCA
Organism: Polistes metricus; assembly: GCA_010416925.1. Classification (NCBI taxonomy): domain Eukaryota; kingdom Metazoa; phylum Arthropoda; class Insecta; order Hymenoptera; family Vespidae; genus Polistes; species Polistes metricus. The sequence continues at coordinate 4,101,276 of QUOH01000019.1, forward strand.
TTTGTTAACGAATTAATGATTTTTTGTTTTTGTTTTTGTTTGTAGAACGCATATTCGATATTTTTCGTTTCCAGTCGCCCCCGCCCCTGCCCCCCATAGTCCGGAATTATTTTTAATCGATATATCAATAATCGTTATCTCAGCGTGATTAGTTGGACCGAAGTAATTTTTTTTTCGTCTTCTTTCTTTTCGGTCTAGTGTTCTCTTTTATTTTTGTTTATTCTTAAACAATCTTTCCCGTGTTCGTCGATTGTGTTTGTTTCCGAACAAATAGCTGACTGATTTCGCACTTTTAGATTTTTTTTTTCTCGATTAGTAAGTTTGTAAAGTTATTTAGAAAGAATACACGTGCATATGACATATCATCCATGCAAACACACGCACACATATACATACATACACACATACATACATACACGTGTTCAAATGAATGGTTAACATAACGTGAAATTAAACTTACACGGACGAGAATTAAGAAAAAAAAAAAAGATACAAAAAAAAAAACAATTCTGTAGTATTTATAAATGTATGTATTTTCGTAATACTACCACAATAAAGTATCAAGTAGTGAAAAGTGAAACAATAAAATACAAAAGCTCTCTGCACATTTGCGGAAACGTTGGTTGCTGCATCTCGCGCTTGAGATTTTTCTTTTTTTTTTCGTTAGATTTGATTCTGATCGAAAGAAAAAAGAGAGAGAGAAAAAAAATGGACGAGTCCCATAAATTAAAACCACCCAGCACCCCCATAGCCCATACACACCCTCGCACCCACACTCCCTGTCTCTGTAAATTTTCCATTCGTTTTAATCATTTAATTTATTTTTTAATTATTTAATTATTTAAAGGGAAACAAAAGGGAGGGAGGGGGGTAGAAAAATGAAAAAGAAATAATAAAAAACAATTGGAGGGAGGATAAAATCGATGGTGGAATATTTAAATGAAAAGGAAAAATAAAAGGAATGGTTTTTTTTTTTTTTTTTTTTTTTACGAGACAAACATCGATGATCAAATCTTGTTCGATTTTTTGTCATCGTTTTCCATTTTCTTTTTTTTCTTTTACAGGTTTCTATACGTGCTGCGAGTGCAAGAGAACTTACGGTTCACGGGTGAGCTTGAATCGACATATTCGAGAGGATTGCGGAAGGATCATGTATTACTGTCCGATTTGTAACAGAATGATGCCCATGAAAATGAACATGTTAAATCACATGAAGAAAGAACACGGTTGTTTTTTCAATTAATTTGAATAATTTCACCTCGTTGGTACGGGAATGTATTCGCTATTTTTTGTTCATTGTAATTGGAAGAAGGAAGACAAAAATGACAAAAAAAAAGAAGAAAAAAAGATTATTTAAAATGATTGAACAATCAAATAAATAAATAAATAAATAAATAAATAAATAAATAAATAAATAAACGTTTCTTGCGAAAAATCTTGCCTTAAATGCTACAAAAATACATTTTTGCATTTATTTTGAATTAATATTATTTTTATCATTAATATTTATTATTTTTAGATTGAAATATTATTACTATTATTACTATTATTAATAGTAGTAGTAGTAGTATTATTATTATATATATATTGTTACTATTATTATTATTATTATTTTAATTATTATTATTAACCGAATGCATGTTTTCAAATTCGTATTCGAAAAAATTTGGGGGAGAGTAACTTTTAACTACTTATTTTTCCCTACGTTATACTTTTTTGACCCACATTTTTTTCTATTTCTTTCTCAATATATGAAAATTCTCCTTTATACTTATTAGATATATAATATGTATACTTGCTTTCGAACAATCTAACCAATTTAATCCATTAATTAAATTAACAACTCTACTATCCCCTTTTTTTCCCCCCCTTTTTATTTCCAAATTGATTAACGAAACTAAAAATTTGTTAGATTTGTGCGTCGTGTCGTTTTGATATCATATCAAATTATGGTATACTATTAAAAAATAAATGTAAAAACTATAGATTCGATAATCATTTTTATAATACTTTGTTTACTTTTATATAACCGATGATTCTTTTTTTTTTTAATAATCTCAACTTTTACATTTAAAAGGCATACGAAAAAAATAGTAGTTTTAAAAATTGTAACAGAAAACAAAGAAGAAAGAAAGAAAGAGATAAAAAGAGAGAGAGAGAGTGAGAGTATTGAAAAAAAAAAAAATTAAAAGAATAAAATAAAAATCCCCCCACCCCCCAACCCACCAGCCCCGATAAAAAGTTTAGAACGACAAAAATAATTCGAGTAAGACTTAGTATTATGTTTTCTTTTTTTTTCCTTCTGGGTTATTAACGAAACAATTTTTTTGATTTGTTGTTTTACAGATTTCTCATCGTGGCCGAAGTACACCTGTAATACCTGCGGGAACAGATACATTTATTTTAGTTCTCTGATACGACACGTTAGGGACGAATGCGGACAAGAACCTAAACATCGGTGTCCACATTGTCCGAAAAAAACTAAACTTCGTTGCAACTTGTTGAAACATATAAGAAAGAAACACGTTCACACGCGTCCCCATTAGGAAACAAAAATTGTGCGTATGTTTTTTTTTTGCTTTTCTTATTTTTTTTTTAATTTTTTTAATTTTTTTAATTCCTTCTCTCAGAATAGAAACTATTTTTTTTTGTTTTTTTTTTTACAATATTTCTAATAAAACTAACACTTTAATATAAAAATGTAACTTTGTATTGATATATTTAATTATAGGGAAAAAGAAAAAAAAATAAAAGGAAAAAAAAACAGAAATAAACAAACAAAACGAAACTTCATTAGAAGCACAATTTATTTTTATTTCATTGTTATTATTATTATTATTATTATTATTATTATTATTATTATTATTATTTTCTTTACTTTTTAGTCGCAGGAAAAATATTTTCTATCTTTTTTTTATTATGGGTCAAAAATAATTGTTTCTCAATTTTTTGTTTAACACATTTGAAAAATAATAATTGATCGAATTGTCGAATCCAATTGCGTTATAAATTACAGATACTCCGACAGAAAATTCAAATGACGATGATGAAGAAGAAGAAGAAGAAGAAGAAGAAGAAGAAGAAGAAGAAAAAGAAGAAGACGAAGATTCAAAGATGCAACGCATTCATTTTACTTTCGACAATGATCATATTTTTTCTTTTTATTTTATTATTATTATTATTATCATTATTATTATTATCATTATTATTATTATTATTATTATTATTATTATTATTATTATTCTCATAAGTAATTAATTTTTAGATAATCGTATCTAATGTAACAAACGATCGATTTGTCTGTGACTGGTGTGTGACAACCTTTTTATGGGGGACAAAGTTTTCGCAGTTTTTAATCATACGGTTTGGTATGCTTTTTAAAATAATAAAAATAAAAATAAAAACCTGTAACAAGCATCATCGTACATTCAACTAAACGAATTTCAACGAAAATCAATAAAAAATAAAAAACAAAAAACAACGAACAAACGAAACGTTTATTTTCGAAGAAAATATTGTACACGCGTGAAAATCTTCTCTCTCTCTCTCTCTCTCTCTTTCTCTCTCTCTCTCTCTCTCTCTCTTTTATTCTCTTTCTATTTTTTCTTATTCCATTTTATTCTAATTTTTAAATGTACCTTAATAAAATGTAACGAGTGGTTGTTTTCCTACATTAAAACATTAATTTCCCCATAATCTTTCTTTCTTTATGTTTGTTTTTCAGGGGATGACCAACACTTTTGTCCAGGATGTTATAAGACTTACAAGTGGAGGAAATCATTGCACCGACACATACGAGAGAGTGCTAGTTGTTGGCCAACACTGATCACTACTGGCAATGGCGAATACATCAAACAGATACACCATAGGATGCTTTTTAATTCTAACAAACATTAATTCGTGTTAATTATATTTGTTTTTTCTTTTTTTTTTGTTATAAGATTTTATACACACACATACACACGCGTACACACACGTACAGACACAGATTACATTTACATTATTACGTAGACGGTTAAAAAAACAATTGAAATAATTTTATTTATATATATAATATATATTTTATATTCTTTTTTTTCTTTTTCTAGGTAATAAATTTTTTATCGAATACGCGCGAGCACGTTGACTTATCGTAAGAAAAGAAAAAAAAATAAAAAAGAAAAGAAAAGAGAGGTGAGAAAAAAAAAAGATAGAAAACGAAAACTAAACGAGAAAAAGGAAATTCGTACGATTAAAAAAAAAAAAAAAAAGAGAAAAAAAATAAAAGAAAAGAAAAAAAATTAAACAGAAAATAAAAGATTAAGAAACAAAACTAAACGTATTATACTTTATCCGTTCAATCATATTTGTTTAATCCCAGCAACGAATGATAGCGTCCGTTCCATGCGCGATTAATAAATTTTGTTTCTTTTTTTTTTTTTCTTTTTTAAATCAATCATTAAAAATACGTTCGCATTTAACGACGTATTTGGCCAAATTAGATGCATATTTTTTTTTTGTAAAAATAAGTTTTTACCTCCTCACTACGTTAATCCGTCACGTTTGTTTGTTTTTTTTTTTTTTTTTTATAATACGTTTCTTTAAAAAAAAAAAAAACAATAATTCGATCGTTTACATTTCTTAATGTAAAAATCTAAACTAACATGCATCATTGAAATTGGAATTCCAATTCTTGAAAAATCGATTAACCCTGTTGCGTTCAATTCGAAAAAAAGAACATTAAATTAAAAAGAAAATTAATATTAAACTAATTCGATTTATATTTATATATATATGTATATGTTTTTTTGTTTGTTTAATTATATTTTCTAGGTGGCAAAAAATTTTAACGAGCAAAAAGATAAAGAAAGAAAGAAAGAAAGAAAGAAAGAATAAAAACTAGAATCCAACCCAGAGAGAAGTAATTCGTAATAGAATCGAGAACGGATGACTAAAAACGATCCTGGGAATTTTGTGTTTCAGGTCAAGGTCACTGCATATACCTTCTACCAACGGTCACGAAGAAACCCTTCCCGTGTCGTCACTGTGATCGAAGTTATAAGAACAAGAGCTCCTTGAATCGGCACTTACAGTACGAGTGTGGAAAAGAAAAACAATTCGTCTGTCCGATATGTCAAAGAAGAATGATACAAAAGAGTAGTTTGCATAAACACATGGTCGCCGTGCATGGGATATAGGAGGAGGGAGTTCCTTTCCCTATAAAAAAAAAAAAAAAAAAAAAAAAAAAAAGAAAACAAAAATTAGTCAAAAAGAGAGAATAATATAATAATAATTATTATTAATATAATATATAATTATTATTATCATTATATTACGTTAAAATTTATCATATTGATAATAATTATATATTATAATAATAATTATATATATATATTATTTTAAAAGAATAGTTGGATATAAAATTAAAATTAGTTGAAAATAGAAAATAAGTTCAAAGAAGACTACGAGTGAATGAGAGAGAGAGAGAGAAAGATAATGTGTGCGTGCGTTTGTTTGTCTGTGTATATGTGCGTGTCTATGACAAAGAGAAGGGATGAAAGATTAGAAAAATATCGGACGAGGGATGATTAAGAAAAAAACAACAAATACAAACAGACTCTCGTTGTACATACATACACACATTACTAGTATACGTTGGAGAAGAAAAAAAAAAAAAGAAAATTGACTGAAAGAAAAATCATCTGCGTTAATACCTTTTACAGAGAACACCCCTCACCCCTTCTCTTTCCCTCATTATTTTACCACGAACCAACTCCCCCTTTTCTTCCATTTGTTTTCTTTACCCAAAAACCCAACTGTTATATAAATAATATATTGTGTAAATTGTTTTATATATTCGCTTGCAAAGCATATCACACGGTGCGAATTAAAAAAAAAAAAAAAAAAAAAAAAAAACACATCTCACGTGGGTGTATACTTTTTAACATTATTCTTATACTGTGATCTTTTTATTTATATATACACATTTATTTTACTACTACTACTACTACTACTACTACTTCTATTTCTAATTCTACTTCTACTTCTACTATTTCTTCTTCTTCTTCTTCTTCTGTATATTTTTATTTCGTTCTATTATTTATACGAGTTTCTTTTTTTATTTTTTTTTCCCTTCCAATTTTACTTTATTATTGTTTTTCTCATCGCGTAATGATCCTAATGTTTATAAATATCTTTGATTTATTTATTTGATAATATTACCCATATATATATATATATATTATAGACAAAAAAAAATCTACATTATTTTTATTATATATTATATATTATTATATATTTTATATATTATTTTTATTATATATTTTATATATTATTTTTATTATATATTTTATTATTATTTTTATTATTTTTATAATATTATAAATTTTATAATATTTTAAAATATTCGAAGAATATCAAATGATATTTGATATTAGCATTTACTTTTATATCATTATTTTTCCCCTAATCAAAAGAGAGAGAGAGAAAAAAAGGGATCGAAAAGAATGCAAGTAATACAAATTTATGTATATATTGTTAATAATATAATTAATAATAATAATAACGAAATAAGAAACAAGGAAAAGGAAAATGAAGAAAAATCATGAACCATATATGTACCATGAATTTAATTAAAAATTATGTGATAAATTGTATATATATATATATATATATAAAAAAAATATTTTATAATAAAAGATTTGTTTATTATATTTATTGGATTAAAAAAAAAAGAAGAAGAGAACAAATTTCCGATCTCTCTTTTGTATTCTCGTCTTTCTCTGTCACTCATAATATATGTTAATATAATACATACATTTTGAAAAAGGGAAACAACACGCACGACGCGCACATACATAATTTAATATATAATACTTATACACTTATATATATATATATATATTATAAAAAATCACTTGGCAAAATTTGTTAATTTATTTATTGATTGATTGATTTATATATTTATTATTATTATCCTTGGGCGCACTTATCTTCTCGGGGCTATTGGCTGATACGTTGTGTGTTGGGTTGGTTACGGGTACATATTCTTGTTTATTTTTTTTTTATTTTTTTTTTTTCTATACATATACATGTATATATAGATATATATATTTATTTATATATTATATATTATATTTATATATATATAAATATATATATATATATAATAATAATAATAACAATAATAATAATCTTTACATCTCGTAATATCCTCCTTATAAAACCAACAAATAATTTTTGATTCACGAACATCCATTGAAAAGAAAATATGAGGAAGATTCGTAAAAGAAAGAAAGAAAAAAAAAAAGACAAGGAAAATAAAATAAAAAGAAAATAGATAATATTAACCCTTATCGGTTGCATCAACAACAACACCCCCCCAATTCCCCCCTGAAAACCCCGTGAAAAAGATTTAGATAAAACGCGAATATCGAATAGAAAAAAATACGAATGATGATAAAAAGAACGGGTGATTAACGAAAAGAAAAAAAAGCAAATATTAAAATAAAAAAAAAATAAAAAAGAAAAGAAAAAAAAAAATAAAAAAAAAGAAAAAGATTCGCGATTTAAGTTAACAAAATGAGATATAATAGTCGACTGAAAATTTGTTAAATCTCGCGTCTCGCTTTGGCGCTGGGACTTGTTACAGGTGTCGGTGCATTATTGACGCTGTTACGTTCGGAATACAAACAACATCCGGGACATTTTTTAATTGGAAAAAAGTCAAGGAGCATCACTGGCGGCAGCGGGGGTGGTGGCAGCAACGTGGATCCATCAACGAGCGCTAACGAAATTCACGTGGTTGGTAGGACTTTGCGTGATCATCTGTCAACGAGTACTACGATAACAGGTGGTGGTGGTAGTGGTGGTAGTGGTGGGATCAACAACAACAACACCAATATTAACAACAACAATGCTGCAGCATCGATATCGGGAATTGCAACGTTAACGAGATCGACAATTGGTTCATCTGGTTCAACCAATCGTCGTAGGAGTTCTTCATTAGCCGATAACGACGATTACGTTCGTTCTTATGCAAGTAACAATAATAATAATAATCCGTCGTTATCGTCAACGCCAACGACTACTACGACAAGCACCGGTCGCGAAGTCGTATTTCCAGATTCGTTCGAGGTATTACCCCAACCGCGCGATTTGAATTTAATTTACATGGACGTACCACACGAACAACAAAGAAAATTCCGTTGCCGTTTCTGCGGCAAGGGTTATAGATGGAAAAGTACAATGCGCCGACACGAGATGGTCGAATGCGGTGGCAAACCACCTGCATTCCAATGTCCCGATTGTCCCTACAAGGCAAGGCAAAGGGGTAATTTAACCGTACATTATAAACGCCATCATCTAGATCAGAAGTAAAACAAGGGATTCGTTGGTTGGTTGGTTGGTTGGTTGGTTGGTTGGTTGGTTGGTTGGTTGGTTGGTTCATGATTAGCATTTTCTTTTAATTTAGTTAATAGTTATACGAATCTAGGGGCTCGTACTCGGTGTACGGGCCCCCGTTTACTACTACTCTTTCTCTTCTTTTTTTTTCTTTTTTTGTTTTATTTTTTATTTTATTTTTTCTTTTTTTTTTTTATTAAAAACTTATTATCGTTCTTATGTACCAATGAATCGTATGTTTGTATACTTCCGATGTTTCCAAACAATGCACTTTAATAATTATACTTTTTTTTGTAATTGTTTATTCGAGAGGAAGTTTTAGTTTTAAAACAACAGCAGCTATGTTAGGATGACAACGATCGAACGCTCAAAAGTTTGTCCATTGTTTTTTTTTTTTTTTTTATTTCTTTTATTAATTCGAAAAAGAGAAAAGAAAAAAAGGAAAAGAAACAATGGAAAGAATCTTTTGCCACGATTAGCATAAATTTGATAGACAAAGTTTTTCGACAACTTATTATTACATTCCGTAATTATTTGTCATTCCCAAGAAACAACAATTTATTTGTGTGTGTGTGTGCGTGTGTGTGTGTGAAAATAATTGTTTTTTTTTTTTTTTTTTTCTTTTTTTTTTTTTTAGTGATAGAAATAAATAAATAAATTGAAAAGAATGTTCCAATAATGAGTGAAGATAAAACGAAGAAAGAGAATTGAAAAAAGAATGGAAAAAAAAAAAAATTATACACGAAAGTAAAAAAAAAATTTATTAATAATAATGATACGATTTCTTTTTTTTTTTCTTCTTTTTTTTTTTTTTTTTTTTTTTTTTTCTTTTTTTTTTAATAGTAATAATAATTTAACAATTATTTTTGCGTAGGGTTATGACACATAGAGTTTGATGTTGAGTTAATCAATGGGCATCTCTGATCGTCGTGCGTTAATTTATAATTAATTTAATAACAACAACAACAACAAAAAAAAAAAAAGAAAAAAATAAAAAAACGAGAAACTTCTCATCTTAACGATGATAGTTAGTAGTTAAGAAAAAAGAAGAAGAAGAAGAAGAAGAAAAAATAATACTTACACACAATTAGAGATTATTTTTGCTAACAATAATTAATTATTAGTCGAAAATTAAAATAACAAAAAGCGGGTATGGATCATATATTTTTTTTTCTCACATATCTTTTTTTTTTCCATTATTATTATTATTATTATTATTATATAAATCTTAACACCGTGGTGAGTTACTTAAATTTAAGGAATTAATTGTTTTTTTTTTCTTTTTTTCTTTTTTTTTATATAAATATATATATATACACATTCTATACTTTTAAGCAATAATTTTTTGAAGGTTCGAACGAACGAACCGACATTAGGTATAAGTATAATAATATTATTACTTGTATATACTTGCATTCGTTCGTTTCTTTTTCTTTATTCCTTTTTCTCTCACTCTCACTCTCATTCTCATTCTCATTCTCATTCTCGATCTTTCCTTTTTATTACTCGATAATTTATAATCTTTTCCTTTTTTTTTTTTTTTATTGGAGATGGTGTAATTATTAGGAATAATTAATAATATAATAGCTTAACGATAGGAAGAGGAGAATGTTTTCTTATCTCTTTTTTTTCTTTTTTAATTTATTAACGATTATTCTCACTTACGTAAGGGAAAAAAAAAATTGAAATAAAAAAAAGGTAAAAAAAAAAAGTAAAAAAAATATACGCACACGCACGCACACAAACACACAGACAGACATAAACAACCAAAAAACACTTACTTTCGTTACTTTGAAATCCACGCTAATGGGATACGCGCTTCTTTCGAACTTCTTCCTTTTTCGTGGACGAAAAAAAAAATGAAAAAATAAAATAAGAAAAAAGTAAAAAGGGGGTAGAGGTTGAAAGTGGAATATTCGCACGACGATCATCGAGCCAAAACAGGGGAGCGATATTTAATAATAATAATAATCTCGAGATGTGATCTATGATTTTAACAATGTAGATCATCATATCCACAACGGTTTATATTTTTAAACTAAAATTTTATATTTATAGTTGAGAAACAATGTTCGTTCGTGAGAAACAAAGACATTCCATGAGAGGAGGGGGGGGAGGGAGCGTTTGATTATTTTTTTTACGTGCGTGTCTCTCTCTCTAGGTAGTTGAAAAGAAAAAAAAAAAGAAAAAAAGAGAAAAAAAAACCACAAATAGGATAAGATTTCTCTACGAGGGTTTGTTGTTTTTTAACTCTCGTATCTGACCCCCTTCCATTTTTATTATTATTAATAATGTTTGCTTCTAACTATTACTAATTACTAAGTGACACAGTATTAAAACACAGTGCCTTCTTGTATTTTATAAAAAGTAAATAATATTTGTTCTTTCTAATTATATGAGAAAAATATTGAAAAAAATTATTTCAAAAAAGAAACAAAAAAAAAAAAAGGAGAAAAAAAAGAAAAAAACAAACGTATTCTTTCTTACGAGCAATAATGAAGTTTTTATTCTTATTTTTTTTAAAATAATAATATAATATAATGACGAATTTTTAAATTTAAGAAAAGTACGCCTTTTGTATGAGAAAAAAAGATATTTTTTTAAATAATAATAATAATAATAATAATAATAATAATTTGGAAAAAAGAAACCGTTCCTTAGAATTCTATTATCATCTAAAGAGTGCTGATAATTAATAATTTAAAGAGAAAAAAAATGAAGGTAGCTAAATCGTTCCGAATTTTTTGATATTTGCGAAACAATCATCGAGGATTGTTTACCTGAAAACACTTTAGACTTAATGGTTTATATTATAAATAAGTTAATAATTATAAACACAATATATAAGAAATTTGTACTTGTATAATTATAATATGTTAATAACAATTAATAACAATCGAGACCGATCTTCCGATATTTTTTTAACATGTGATATAACAATATAACAATGATAATAATTAAATAATAAATAATTGAGTGCAATATTTGGAAATTTTAGACGATAGAAACATTTTTAACAATGACCAATATCTTTGGAAAGAAAAACATTGGAACCGTGATATTTCTTTTTTATTAAATAATATTATCTTTTGCCAAAAGGGACGACAGGTGGTTTTGTTTTATTTTTTATCGGCAGATCGTCCGATGATATTAATTGTAATCTGTAAAAAAAAAAAAAAACAGAAAAAAACAAATTGTTACGAACGATTAATCATTATGTTCTTATTTTATGCGCGTGTCACTTTTTTTCTAATTGAAATTATTAATCTTTCTTGTTTTCTTTTTTCTTTTTTTTATTTAAATAATAATTCTCTTTCGCATTTTAACGAACTACTTTTTTCGTTGTTGTGTTTTCGTTTCATCGAGTCACACATCGTTCGATCATGTCATTTTTATTCTTTTTTTAATTTTTTTCTTTCATTTCAATCGTGTTTTATCGATTAAAATAATGGAATAATTTTTTGCTTTAATATTTGTTAACGTTTTTGAACTGTCCGTCGATATTTTCGAAGCTTAAAAAATACATATCAGATAAAATAATAATAATAATAATAGTAATAATAATAACAATATTTTATATATATATATATATATTTATATATAAATATGTATACATATAAATATATAGAAATATATTTTTAGACGAATATACACCCCCTTAACGAAGAACACCATATCGTGTATGACAAAAAAAGAGAGAGAGAGAAAAAAAATGTTGTTACAAATTTACAATAAATTATTTCATATAAGAATTGTATTTAAATAATAAACGTGGAGTTTAAGGAAATGAAATATTTCATTATTATTAAATCAATATAAGATATATTGTTTGGATATAGATTAAAAAATAAAAGAAAACACGTACATATTCACTTAGCATAAGTATATATCAAATGTTTTCTAATTTTATATACATATATATATATATATATATATGTATATATATATACAAATATATATATATACATATACATATACATATACATACACACCACGTTTATATTAATGTCAATTTAACGTGTAGAAATATTTTTACATAAAAATAAATAGATTCACACGCGTCTATTTTGTTACATAATACATAAAGAAAAAAAGAAAGAAATAAAGAAATAAAAAAGAGAGAGAGAGAGAGAGAGAGAGAGAGAGAACGAAAAGAAACAATAAGAAAAAATAAAATTAACAATAATCTCGCAATGATATTGATAATTAACAAAATAATGATAAAATAACGACAATTAATTATAACGAATAATGTTTAAACTAACGATAATAGATAATGATCACGATAATAATGACGATAATATGTGAATGATGACGTCTAAGGAAACAACCCCCGATACCCTCCTCCTCACCCCCGTCCAACCGAGGTGCGCGTCAGTATTTTTGATATCAGTATTTGCGAAAATTCATTTCGCATCCGACCTGCCTGCGAAACGACACTCGTAGAATATACTCGTTAATTCTTTCCTACAACCTCCACCCCCCCCTTGTCCCCCATAAATAAATCCCTTCCACGGTTTCCCTCTCTTCACCTAATTTTCATCCAATCACCCACTGGTAAATCTCCCCCACTCCTCGACTTGTAACAGCGACAAGAATTTTATTGGCCGATTATTTTTTTTTGTTTTTTTTTTTTTTATAAATTCCACGTCCGAATCTTTCCTTTTTTGTTTATATTTTTTTTTTCTTTAGTCAATCTCCTGCTCGAAATATTATCGCGTTTCAATTTCTCCCACCCCCTCCCCCCTTCTTTTTTTTCTTCTTTTCACTCCAACTCCCCCCCCTCTTTTATACTTCGAATTTCTCATTTTATTTCTCGTCTCTCTCCTTTTCATTTCATTCTAATTTTTTCCCTTACCAATTCCTCCCCCCCCTCCCCCCTCCCCCCTCCCCTTATATAATCCTCGTCTTCCTCGTCTTTCCCCTTTTCTTTTTTTTTTTCAACTCCTAATTACATTTACTTGGAAAGTTTTATTCAACGAATATACATGTGTACTACGAATTATTAAACTATTACCGCGAAATGATGACACTGTCGCATTAATTATTATTATTATTATTATTATTATTATTATTAATATTATTAAACAAAATATATATATATATATATATATACGTACATACATACATACATACATAAGTACATGTATACATAGGAAAAAGACACGTACACGCGGATACGAAGAAAAAAAACAATCATTGTTGCGGGTTATTTTTAAAAAAAGAAACGACAAAAAAAAGGATTTAAGAGAAAAAGAAAAAAAAAAAAAGTAATTTACGAAATCGATCCATGTGCGTACGTTTATTTATTTACTTCTGGTCACTTTTCACATTTCCATCGATTATCTCGATTCGTTCCCCCCCCCCTTCCCTCCCCCACCTCGTTTCTTTATCACGAAACAATGAAACTTTAACGACGCAAATTTTGGGGATTGTCGAGAAGAATAAGAAATTACGAAAGAAGAGGAAAAATGACGAAAGGGAAGAAAATATTTAATTACGATAATTTTGATAATTTGAGAAATTTATTTATTAATAGTATTACCATACGTTTGATTTCAGTTAGTTCCCGAGGTATCTATCATAAATCGTTGATCAACTTCAGAAGAGGATTAAAAAAATTGTTTGGAACATATCCGAATATCCTGATTGGGTGATCAAACCATACGAGGAAAGGAATGATGATCTATAATCGTCTTATTATATTCAACAAAAACGAATTTTAAATTAAATTTATATATATTTTGTGCATTTTTTAAATGTAGGATGATCTAATTAACTTTATATCAAATAAAATAGATTGCATAGCGAAGAAAAATGATGACCCTATTATATGGGGGATTTAGGATAATCATAGATAAAAATGAAAATCAGTTGGAATCCTACAAGTAATATATACGATCCTATTATAACTTCTACCACCTTTATAATCCTATTTCAATGTTAACAAGATATAACATAATTAACTAATAATAATAATAATAATAATAATAATAATAATAATAATTAATGAAGAATCTCACAATTAGATGATATATATTTAATAGGAATGTGATTTTACGAACGTGAAGGTATTATTAGGAAATTATTTCTAAACCTGTATAATTTGATTAAACAATAACATGATTTTAAAAACTATATATAGTTATATATATACTATATATATGCGAATGATGCGAATGATGATTAAATGAATTTTGTTTTGACGAATAAAAATATAAAGGTGAACTTGTACTTTATCTATTCGCTTTAATTCCAGGTTACTGGTCCCAGATGTACCACGAGCCAACGGTGAACAACACGACTGCTTACATTGGTCAAGGACAATTGATGACCATCGGATCATCGACTAACATAATTGGAAATCCAAAAATGCGTACTTATCAAACCTACGGATTAGGACACGGTTTGTCGAGTTATAAGTGTCCTAATTGTGGTCGTTATTACTTGAGAAATTCCTGCCTGAAACGTCACTTGCGCGTTGAATGCGGACAAGAACCACAATATCAGTGTCAAATTTGTCAAGGATGGTTCAAATATAAACACAATTTGTCGGCCCATATGAAAATACATATGGAGGAACCGAAACACCATTGTACAATGTGTCCTAAAAAATTTTATCGTCGCGACAAGCTCATCGAACACTGGAAAAAAACTCATCAAATTTTTCACATTTTATAATTGCACCAAACCAACATCACTCTCTCTCTCTCTCTCTTTCTCTCTCTCTCTCTCTTTCTCTTTCTTTTCTTTTTTTTTTATTTCCTTATTTTTCTTTTATATTATATCATCTTTTTCGACGTGTCGTATTGGTCCAAAAGTTCCTAAAGTTCCTTTTAATTAACAATATATAGATTGTTTTATCGATTATTATTATTATTTATTACGATTTAACAATGTTTAATGTAATAATTGAAACGAGTGTTCATAATTATTTTGCTAAGATTTTTACTTCATTGTTTTTTTTTTTTTTTTTTTATTTTAATTGTTGCCCTATTTTCATCGACAGATCAAGAAGAATTAGAATCAAAAAAGGATTACGCATTATTATTGAATAATTTGTTTTTTTTGTTTATGTCGCATATATCAACAATTATGATTGAAACGTAAAAATAATGATGGTACTTTGAAAATTGAACTAATGACTCGTTAGGGATACATTTTGTCTTACAGATTGTAATATTATTTAGGAACTTTTGACTCAGTTAATTGTATTTATAATATATAATTAAGAATCAATGTGATAAGATATGAAAAAAAAAAAAAAGAAAAGGGGAAAGAATTGATTGATAATTTATAATAGTTAATAATAATAATAATAATAATAATAATTTGCGATTATAATTCTTATCGTTGCTGATCTAAAAAGTAAGAAAAAAAAAAAAAAAAAAAAAAAAGAAAAAAGAAATTTTCTTGATTATGAAAAAATGAGAAAATTATTTGTATATATTTTTTATTATAAATATAATAATTTTTCGTTCTTTCGAATATCACAATCAAGATTAGCGCGATTTCGTTAAATTATTTCATTCCAAAATAATTAGCGTAAGATTACAATTTATAAAATAATCCTAATTTATTATTATACATTTGTTCGTCGTTTATTTGAACAATTTCAGAAAAATCTTATTGAACGAAGAAAATTTATTCATAAAAAAAGAAAAAAAAACAAAAAAAAAAAAGATAAAGAAAAAGGAACATGTATGTCGCAATTAAAACCTACGTCTCCCACCATCACCCAAAAAAAACATCCTAACTTTTTTTTTTTTCCTTTTCATTAATATTCCACATATACAAATACATATGAGAAACCTGAACGATTCTTAAAAAAAAGAAATATAATAACAATAACAATAATAATAATAATAACAATAATAATAATGATAATGATAATGATAATAAAGTAAATTAAAAAAATAAACGAAACAAAGGAACAAACGCACCAAGCACGTAGCTTAGCACGAACGTAGCACGAATATTAAAATATTTGTTCTATTTCTATAATACATTAATACGTTTGTATATGTCCATTTGATCTATTTCATTCTTTTTACACTTTTTTCTTTTTTTTTCAATTCGTTTATTTATTTTATTTTCTTTTGTATTCTCTCGTAAGAATAATTGATTCAGTTTTACAGGTTTTTTTCGTACGGGGGTTCGTATGTTCTTCATACTTTCATTTTTATAATTGAATTTATTTTCCAATTTATAATTTCTATCGTTGTTTTTCTCAAAAAAACAAAAAAAAAACAGAAATATAAATATTCGCGAACGTATTTCGTCTACGTATTACACTTTTTTGTTTCTTTTCCTTTTTTCTCATTTTTGTATCGTTCGTTGTTCGTTGATTAATTTTTTTTTTTCTTTTTCAAAGGAACAACCAACCCAAGCCCCCCCGATGTGACATTTTTTTGTTGTTTTTTTAAAAAGAAACATTATGACCATTCTCGAATCATTTTTTATTTTCACAGGTTCGATTTATGACTGCAGGTCATGCGGCAAAGGGTACAGCACTCCTGGATCCTTGAAATATCACAAGAACGTCGAGTGCAGCAAGGAACCCCGCTTTGCTTGCACTTATTGCATCTACAAATCAAGGAGGAGAAGCAATCTTCACAGGCACATGAAAATACATTGGCAGAAGAAGAATTTCAAAAATACATAAGACACCCACCCACACACACACTTACCAAGAAAAAAAATAAAAAAAAAAACAAATAAAACTAGGCCAACAACAACAACAACACAACTGTGAAAGAAACTATCGTGAATTCTTTCTGTCGCAGTATGTTTACGCGTATGTGTGTGTCTGTCTGTGTGTGCGTGTGCGTGCGCGTGTATCTTTAAATTATCCCAAAAATTTCAAAATAAAACGAAAATTCAAATTTAAAATCCTTCAAAACAATACTCACTCCCACGAAAATTCTTTCACCAATTTTCAACGCAGAAAAAAAACGAAACAAGGTAAACAAAAATATGCAATACCTAGAAAAATAAAAATTTGAAAAAAAAGAAAGGAAGAAAGAAACCCCCCCACCTCTACCCCCGAGCTTGAAACCTTTAGAAAAGGCATTTGAATTTGTTAAATAAAAAATTGTTGAGAGAAAAATTCTACCAGCGTGATATACTTTACTGCGGTTTTTTTTCTTCTTCAACCCCCCCCTTCATCGCCCCCACGATTACTTGTTCCTTTTCTTTTTGTCTTTTTATTTATTTGTTTTTTGTTTTTTTTTTTTTTTTTTTTTTTAGTAAATTTAACGAAGCAATGAATATAGAAGAAGAAGAAGAAGAAGAAGAAGAAGAAGAAAAAAAAAAGAAAACCCTTCGAATTCGACGACGAATTATATTTCGCGAGCAGTAGTACAATTTTTGCATTTACTTTTTCAGGTATTCCGAGGAAGTTCGGGGGTGGAAGAATCAACCACCTGAGATGTAAGAAATCATCGTTCTCGTTAATTCTTCGAAAATACCAAGGATGGATTCAACGATAATCGTTTAGCGTCTGTCGCCATTTTCTAATTTAAATGATTATTTTATTTTCATTTTTTCTTTTTTTTTTTTTTTATTTTGCTTTTTTGTATATTGATTTAATAAAACAAATCATCGTATTTATCGATGACGCATGTGGATCTGTTAATTGTAATCATTTATTTTTGACAATTTATTTTTACAGGTTTGAGACCCATTTCTGTTTTTTTTTTTTTTTTTTTTTTTTCATTGGTTAACACTGTACACATACACGAATATATATGTGCCCCGTGTGTGTAGATGTGTGTGTGTGTGTTAGTGTGCATTTGTGTGTTAAATCGTTTGAAAGTATTTGTCGTTCCTTTAATAAATATTCCAACCACCCTTGTTATAAATTTTGATAATACTACTACTTTGTTTTTTTTCATTATCAAATTTTCCATGGATACTACAGACCATAATAATAATAATATAATAATAATAATAATAATAATATCTACGAGAAAAAAAAAATTACGAAGAAAATCCTATCTTGAAAATCCAATTCCCCTGAAAGATTTTTCCCACATTGAGAAAGAACAAAAAAATAATCAAAATTTTCTAAACAAATTGCAAAATGATTATACCAATGAAATAAAATATATATATATATTATAAAAAAAAAAAATACTGAAAAATGTCTCTCTTCAAACAATTTTCCAGAAGAGCTGTTTGTTTGGCGTAAAATAAATAAGAAAAAAAGAACGAAGGGAAAGAGAGGGAGATGAAACCGGGACGGGGTTTAATACTCGAAAGAAAGAAAGAAAGAAAGAAATAATAGGGAAAAGAACAATTTATATATTTTTAAATGAAACTAAAAAGGGAAGAATTGAAAAAAGAAAATTATTTTTCTTTGAAAATATTTCAGGTTTGACGATAACTGTGGACAGTTGCAAGGGGGGGAAGAAAAATAATCGGCAACCACCATCACCTGAATTGTACAATCATTACGAAAAGGAATATCATCGTAAAAATCATCATCATAACAATAATAATAATAATATTAATAATAATAATAATAATAATCATCATCATCATCCTGATCATCATAATCATCATTTTAATCCTCGTAATAATTATCTTCACGAAAATGGTCAAACGTTCGAATCGTCTGCCAAAGGGCTGACGATGAAGATCCAGAAGATACCATTGAAGGGCTCCTTTAATTATTGTGAAAAAATAATAACGGACGGTCGGTTCTATTGCAATCAATGTGGAAGATCATACGTGAGAAAGGACTCGTTGCAACGTCACATGCATTGGGAATGCGGAAAGGAGCCACAATTTCAATGCACTTATTGTTCTCAACGTTTCAAACGGAAAACTCATTGGGTTAGACACGTTAAACGTCAGCATTGCGAGAAGATCGACGACCTTGAACTACATCTCCAGGCTTACACCTTACCGAAAATTGAAATTGATTGAGAACTATCGACAAACCCCCTCATTCCACCCCCCCGTACTCATTTTCATCCCTAACTTTACCAATTATGTATTCCATTCTTTTTAAAGAACTTTTGATTTTTGTTGGATACGTTAACGAAGGGAGGTAGATTTTTATTTTTGTTCATTTCATTTTTTTTCTTTTTTTTTTTTAGTTATAAAAATTTTAGACCGATTTTTCGTGTACTTCTCCGTTTTATGTTTTTTATTTTGCGTGTATACCTTTTGTATAATTTGTATTGTCGATCCTATTTATTCGTAATTGTTACTTCTCCTTGGATATATTTTTATTTTTGAAAAATAATTCAATCATCCGATAATAAATCGCATTTTTTACCCTGATTGTTCATCCTAGTGGAAATCCCCACTCCACCACTCAGAAAAAAGAAAAAAGCAAAAAGTATTTATTGTTTTATTTCGTCCTAATATTGCGTTTTACACATGTGTATTTTTTAATTTATAATTAAAATTATATACGGTGTGCGTCTTAAATAAATAATAGTAATAACAGTAATAACACTTATTGCTATTACAGTGAGAGAGAATTCTAATCGGCATTTATAATAATAAAATTATTAGAAAGAGAAAAAACAAAATTATATTTTTTTTTTCTACTGTATTATCAAAGTAAACAATGTTATATAAATAGAACGTCGATAATAATACAGATAATTAATTTAGCCGAATAATTATTAACAAAAATGAAAAAGAATCCAAAAATAACACGAAGCGAGTATTATTAATTATCGTCAGATTCTAATTGAACGATAAATCATTTACGTTTGAAAGAAATTATTAACAACAACAATAATAATAATAATAATGATATTAATAATAATAATAATAATAATAATAATAATAATAATAATAATAATGATAATTAACTTACAAAACAATGAGAAAGAAAAAAGAAAATGTCGCGAAACGAAAGCAAAAATAAAAAATAAACAACGTAAAAATAAAAAACACGTAACATGCGCACGAGAAAAGTCGACACCATAGAAACCAACGAATTAAAATTCGATAATAACGAAATCGTAGAATTAACAAACAGAAATGGAAAAAAATTTGTACAAATCCCTTTTACTTAGTTCCTCTTCCACTTTCTTATCACCCCTCGAATAAAAAAAAAAAAAAGGAAATATAAAAATATACAAGTAAAAGTGCCAGTTAAATGTGTATACACGTGTGTGTGCGTTGTAATCTGTTCGTGCCATATATATATATATTAATAATTATGAACAATATATTGCCGAATGAAAATTGGAATGATCGAAATGAATATTAATTTATTGTTTTTATTGATTTATTTTAATTGTCCGTTTATTTATATTTTGTCATCCCGAAATTATATCGTATTTTCCACCGACACGTCGTCGTTCATTTTTCCCGTGTAATTTGACCCCCCCTCATCCCCCGTATTTCTCTCTCTATTTCTCTCTATAAAATATATTAAAATATATTAAAATATATATATATATATTTTATTTTAATTATAAATGCAAACATACATGGTGGATTGAGGGGGGGGGGGAGAAACATAGCGAAGAGAAAAAGAGAGGGATGGGAAAAAAACGAAGAAAACGTAATAGTAGCATGCGCACTAAGTTTCCTTCCCCCCATCAAACTCCCCTCTCCTTTTCACCCGTAAAAAAAAATAAAATGAAACAAAAACAAAGAAAAATATGTATTACGAAAGAAAAAGAAAGAAAAAAATAAAAAAAACAAGAAAGAAAATATGCGGATATTTAATGAAGAAGAAGAAGAAGAAGAAGAAGAGGAACAAGAAGAAGAAGAAGAACATGAAGAAGAAGAAAAAGAAGAAGAATAAAAAAAAAAAAAAAAAAAAAAAAAAAAAACAAACAAACAACCAAAATATAGACTTGTACATAGAAACACCATAGAAACACCATACCGTAATATGACTTTATATTATTTCTATTTCATCGCTTTACAAAGCGCCAAACGAAAGGAACGGCTTCGCTGATATATTTCAATTGATTATTCAAAAAATTATTCGGGGGGATAAAAAAAAAGAAACAAAAAAGCCGCAAAAATGGCGAATATTTTTTCTTTGAAACCTCCAGTAACCGTACCTCACCCCCCACCCCTGTCTCCCACCTAACGTCCAGAAGTTTCCTCCCTGACTACACCAACCCCCCAACCCCAACCCCCCCCCACCGTCTTTCATATCTTTTTATTATGGAATAATCCGTTTACTTAATTATTTTGTACCATCGTTTTTTTCTTATTTAAGATTTTCTTGTATTTATAATTTTTCATTATAAACACGCAAAGCAGTTCCTTTCTCACGACGCGCTTTTACATTACCTCGCTGTTTTCCTCGTATGCGAAATTTCATGGCTAGTTTGCTTGGGGCTCGAAAGTATGTAAGGATTATTATTCGAAACACGCATTTATTCTCTCTCTCTCTCTCTCTCTCTCTCTCTCTCTTTCTATCTCTATCCTTCTTTTTAAATATTGTTTATTTATTTTGTAATTTTTAAAACTTTAATTATTTTTAATTCTTCGTTTTTTCATTAATTTCTTGTTTCCCCCTACCCCCCCCCACTCCCCACCAATTCCTTCCATGTTTTCTTTTTTCCAATTTTACATTCCCCGATGTATTTTTCATTTGTTTTAATTTTTTGGATTTTTTTTTTCTATCTCTTTATCTTTATCTTTCTCTTTCTATCTTTTACTGTCTTTCTTTCTTTACTTATTTATTTATTTATTTATTTATTTATTTATTTATTTATTTATTTATTTAAAAACGTTTGAAGCGTTTCGAAGTGCGCATGTTTACGATTATCGAGGACGAGGATCCAAACGCATGGTTTTTTTTTTTTTTTAATTAGTCATTATTTTCTATTTTCTATATTTTTTTATATTTCTCGTTCCTTTTTTTTTCATTAATTTATCCACCTTGTTTTTTTGTTTCATGTATCTCCCCCTATCCTCCCCAATACTACCACACTCTATCATCTGAATATTGTATATTTCGAGATTATTTAGGTTTAATCTAATTATTTGATTGCTTTTTTTCTTTTTTCATTTGATTAAATACGATGTATTTAGATCATCTCGTCCTCGAGAACGAAGCAAACCACCACCACCACCACCACCCCCCGTCACCCTCCCCCCGTTAACGATAAAAAGAAAAAGTGAAAATTATTGTTCACGATGCAACGAGATTCACGATGCAAAAATATGTTGCATAAATGCACACATATTATATGCATATATAAATATTAAGATTTATCGCGTGTACATAAAAACAATCCCGTATATTTATAGAAACCATACCACCGCCCCCACCCCCGCCCAACCCCACCCCAACCCTAAAATCTTAATCGATTTAAATAGGGATGCAACTTCTGCAGATGGGGGCGGATCGATGGGGGTGAAAGGATACAACGGAGCCAAAAGCTGCTGAAAAACTGCTGAGTTTTAATGACTTTCGACGATTACTAAATAATTAATTAATTCATTAATTAATTAATTATCTAATATAATAAATATATATTTATATTTATATATAAGAATAATTAGATAGAGATAAGTTATTTATTACGAAACGAATATAACGAACAATACTGGACAGATTTTGAATGAATGCATTTACGCGTTTGTATATGTATGCGTGTGTATACGTGTGTACGCGTATTTACGTGCGAGAGAGAGAAAGAGAGAGAGAAAGAGAGTGTCATCTGATGTATGTGTGTGTGCGTAACTCGGTAAATGATATAAAAAAAAAAAGAAAAAAAAAAGAAAGGAAAAAGAGAAGAAAAAAAGAAAAGATAAAAAAAAAATAATAAAAAGGGAATTTAAATTGTTGCAAAAAAAAAAAGAGAAAAAGAAAGAAAATAGAAAACCAAGATACAAAACTATTATTGATCGTACTATATTATTATAACTGGACACGTGACGAACTAACGAACAAACTTTTGAACCGATACGAGGACAGGACAGGACAGACAAACTGACGTACAAAACAAATCGGTATTAGAGTATCCAAAAACCCAAAAGTAAAGTAAAGTAAAGTAAAGTAAAGGAAAAGAAAAGAAAAAAAAAGAAAAATAGAAAAGAAAAGAATACGAAAAAAGAAAGCAAAACAAAGCAAAGCAAAGCAAAGCAGAGCAGAGCAGAGCAGAGCAGAGCAGAGCAGAGCACAGCAGATCAAAGCAAAGCAAAGCAAAGCAGATCAAAGCAGAGCAAAGCAAAGCAAAGCAAAGTAAAGCAACAAAAAAAGAAAAAGAAAAAAGAAAGACGAAAAAAAAAGAAAACAAGCCCCGCCCCCAAAAAGTACAATGCACGTAAAAAGTAAAAACAATAACAAATAAATCGGAAAATGTTGTGTTTTGTAATGTTCCAGCCGAGGACCTAAGCATGAGCGGTTTGAAATGGGCAGCTGCATGGCAAAGATGGAGCGTACCATCGATCATGTGGCGATCGGGTGCAGGACTTGGCAAAGGTTTTGGACCAGGTACGAATCATCCCGAGGGTTTCAATTGTCCCGCATGCGGTAGGGTATACAAACTTAAGAGCAGCCTCAGGAATCATCAAAAATGGGAATGCGGAAAGGAACCACAGTTCCAATGTCCCCATTGCGTCTACAGGGCGAAGCAGAAAATGCACATCGCACGGCACATGGAACGCATGCACAAGGAAAAGCTTTACAAACAACAGGAACTGGTCTAAGGGATCGCCCTCGTCGACTTGAAAGTATTTTTTTTTCCTACCGTCCTTCGTTTTTTTTTTTTTTTTTGTTTTTTCTTTTCGGCTTTATTCTTCACGTCGTTGTCCATTATTTTCGAAAGTGACCAGGAGCCGCCAGGCTCGAGGGAGGGTGGGAGGGAGAGTGGGGAGGGGATTGTTTGCGTTTATTTTTGTTTTTGTTTTGGTTTTTTTTTCTCTTTGATGTTCCGGAAAAAAGGGGGAAAAAATAATCGTTAAAGTCGACGAGCCTCGAACAACTACTACTACTACTACTACTATTAGTACTACTACTACTACTATTACTACTACTACTACTACTACTAAACGTTAATAATGCACCGACCAAGAAAAGAAAAGAAAGTAATTAATTTTCGTGAAAACTATAAATTATAATTATTGTAATTGTGCGAAAGAAAGAAAGAAAGAAAGAAAGTGAAGGGGTGGGGGGAGGGAGGGGGAGAGAGTGATTAGTGCCGTTCGCAGTTGCTGCCCTAGAAATGAAGGAAAAAAAAGGGATTTTTAGATACAGCAAAGAAAGGGTCTAATTCTTTAATCGCTTAAAACGAGTACCTATGTATTTATTTATTTAGGTACTATTATTATTATCATCATCGACGGCCCTTTTTTTTATATATATATATATATTTTTTTTTCCTCCGTCTAACTCGATCATGGACTCCGATTTTTATCCATTTTCTTTTTTTTTTCTTTATTGTTCTTCTCCAACGATATATATATATATATATATATATGTATATGTATAGATTGTATAACATATCTTTAGATTTAATCGCGTTAATTATTATTATTATTATTATTATTATATTATTACGGTATATAGTTATTAGGTATTTTATTTTTTATTTTATTTTATTTTATTTTATTTTGTTTTTTTTTTCTTTTTTTAATTATTATTATTATTATTATTATTAATGTGCACGTCCTCGTTTCGTTTTAATACAACACGAACGAAAACGGACGTTTTGTCGCGCGTTATAAATGAGAAAGAAAACAAGTCGATCTCCGATTAGACGCGAGTTTTATTTTATTCGAATTACATATATATATACATACATACATATGTGTATACATAAATATAAATAGCTTTGTTCGCTCGCGCGTGTGTCGCGTTAAAAATCGTCAAATATTGTTTCATAACTTTCGTTATTAATAATACATAGGAACGTATTGTTTTAAACGCGCGCAGATTAACGTGTGTTTAAACAAACGTAAGTTTCCTAAAATTTCAAATTTCTATATATATAGGGTTGGGAAAGTGGGGGGTGAGGGGGGAATAAAAATTTGAATGAAACAATTAAGCGCGACACAACCTATACAAAGTAAAACAACGATTTTCGTTTTAAATTCCTATTCGAAAGGAGGGGATGTGGACTTTTAATACTAAAATTGAAAAAATCAACTGAAAAATGGATAATTAATTATTTGAAACTCGCGTCGAATAGGATTGAGACCGTTCCGGTAGAACGCAAGAAGGAAAAGAAAAAAAAGAAAGTAAGAAAGTAAGAAAGTAAGAAAGAAAGAAACACCGGAGCTCTTCTTCCATAGCAACCATTCTGGTCACACTGGTTCCATATTTTTAAACGAACGTTGCCGTGCGCGTGTGGCTTACTGGGGACAAATCGAAAATAACCAGACTACACCTAACCCTCTAATAGGTTTGTTGGATGACACAAGTAACGTACATATATATACATATATTTTTTTTTCTTTTTTGTTCTCCTGTTTTTCGGGGAAAGTGTTAGTCCAAGAGTGAGAGAGAGAGAGAGAGAGGATAGAAGAAACAGAGTCCGATTTTTTGTAATAGGAACTGCAACGACGAAAGAAAAGAAAATAAAATAAAAAAAGAAAAAAAACCCACAAAAAAATAGAAAAGACAAAAACAAGAAAAAATAGATACATACAAGCTGAGAAAAAGGGAAAACGGAATATATTTTAGAGAAATACCTGACAGAGATAGATAGATAGATAGATAGATAGATAGATAGATTGACAAACGAGTAATGAGAGAAAGTGAGAAAGAGATAGAGTAGTCGCCAATCGACCCGGCAAATATAAAACGAATAAAAAAAGAAACAAACAGATACGACAGACAAAAAAGAAAGACCTCGTGCAAAACTTTACACCCATACACACACCCATACATATATATATATATATATACATACACAGATTGATGCATTTATATTATTAATACTTTTATTTTTATTATTTTTTTTATTTTGTTTTCTCTTTATTTTTCACAATTTTACGACGCCTCTCGATCCTTGGAGCAACCCCCGTTGTTGCTTTTTTTCTTTTTCCACTTTCCTTGATCTTTTTTTTCTCCTAATCCGTCATCCATATATCATCTCTCCCATAAATACCTTTTCTGTGATCTCACTTTTTGTCACGCGCGAATAGTATCGTTGAAAAATAATAAACAATATTATTCAAATAATGAATGATTCATTATTAAACGAGGAAAATAATCATTTGGATCGATGCGTCTGCGTCCAAAGCATTCTCGATAATGCCAATTCATATACGAATAATATATATACACTTAACTATACTATACACATAAGAGGGGGTTATACATGTATCTCCTATGCTTTTTGTTTGCCTATTTTTTACTTTTCTTTTCTTTTTTTTCTTTTTCTCTACTTTACACGTATATTTTTTCCTATTTCTTTTGACCATTTATCGATAATTTTTTTTCACATATATATATACATATATATATTTTTTTTTTTATTTTCTTTTGTTTATCATCGCTTTTCTTCCCTCTCGTCGCGAGGCTCTTTTAATAATAATAAATATAATAATAATAATAATAATAATAATAATAATAAATATAATAATAATAATTAATATAATATAATACTAATAATAAAATAATATTAATAACGATGACGATGACGACGATAATAATTATTATTATAATAATAGTAACGATACAGAAAAGAAGACTTTTATTATTATTATTTTTTTACATACTGAGTTTTGAGACAGATTATTAGAAAGATAAAAAGAGAAAGAGAGATAGAGAGAGAGAGAGAGAGAGTACAGTATTAGTCGTTGAGTCAAATGATCTATAGATCTATAGATCATTACGATACGACTCCTTCGTGTTCCCTTTTCGTTCCTACACACATACACATACAGATACACATATAATAAACACATAGTACTCAGAGAAAAAGAGAGAGAGAGAGAGAGAAAAAAATATACACACATATACAACAAACATACTAATAGTTTATATCTATAGAAAGATTTAATGACAGATTATACAAACTCGGAAGAAGCACAGATACTCCCATGCTCGATTCACATACACACACACACATACACATTTATTTAATTTAAACATTCATTCTCGTTTAATATAAAATATTCATACTTTCATTAACATTCGTGTATGTGTGTGCATTGCATTCTCAATCACGTACACATACACAGTTAATTCTATCCATACAAGTTTCATATACTCGTTTATACGTGTCTGATATATTTGAAAACATTCACACTGATTAATTTACAAACATAATTATAAAATAGTTTATTATATTATTATTATTACGATATCTTTGATATCTTGTTCATCTTATACATTTATACAACCACGTATATCTATACAAACATTAGAAACAATTAAAATATCTGAACACGTTTAATATACGTGTGGGTGGGTGCATTTGTTTAATAATTTAAAAAACAATCGCAAACACGTACACTCGCGTATTCGTGCATACATATAAATATATGGATATATTATATACATTTAATTACACACACACAAACACAAATACACATATCGAGCTCTCTGTGGTAATTCTTAGAAACGGGATAATTGTGATCACCAGACTGCCAGAATACATTGAACATAGATTCCTATATATATATGCTACATTTTAAGTATATTATATTTATATCGTATAATATATAGAGATTAAATAGCTCTCCCTTTTTTTTTTTTTATTATTCTTAACCGCGAAATATATAGAAAACCATTTAGCCAACAACTACAAGCACCCCCGCCATTCCTCCCCAGCGAGCCGTAAATCCCCCCCCCAAACAACCAACCAACCAAACCCAGTCAATGCTACCCCAACTTTTCCCTTCGATCAACACAACTACTACATTTTTTTTTTTTTATTAATTTCTTTCTTTGTTTTTTTTTCTTTAACTAACAATAAACCATCATCTTTATTTTCATAAGAGATTCTCGACAAAAGAAACATAAAAATATAAATTAACGTCGTCTCTATCCTTTTTCTTCTTATTCTTCTTCTTCTTCTTCTTCTTCTTTTACCCCACCCTTCTTTACTTTTACTCTTTTTTTTTTAATTCTTTTTTTTTTTTTTTTTTTTTTTTTTTTTATTAACGATCTAGAAAAAAAGCACGAAAAAAGCTGGGTCGATTAAATCGGATAGATATTAATCAGTGTTACACGAATAATTACCGAACACGGTGCTGTTCCTAGCGCTATATTTTTTTTCTTTTTTTCTTTACCCCCCACCCCTTTTTGTTTTTCTCCTCACGCGTATATATTTTAATAATGGATAAACAGAATAACATTAATAGTTCTCGTAAACGTACGTTTATTGATAGATATACCCCTCCCCCATCATCCACTTGTTCACACGTACATCCATGCATACACACATAATACACATTTTTATATATATATATATATATAGATATATATTTAATGTAAAACGAGCTCTCTGTATATCAATGTTCTTCCAGTAAGATTGAAGGAGACAAAGGACATTTTAAGCCTTAGGACAAACGACATAAAAAATACTCTAACGTAATCGTTCTCGTAGATTATGATTTTTTATTATTTCTTGCCTTTTTTTTTTTTACTTTTTTTTTTCTTCTTCTTCTTCAAGGGGTGATTTCATTGTTAGACTTTCTCTCGTGCGAGCACAACATTTTTTTTCTTACGAAAAATTTATCTTTGAATTATAATATTTCTAAACAATCGTTTCTTTTTCTTTTTTTTTTCTCAATTAAAACAATTATTCGATTACCGTTGTTTCATTATTTTTTACGAGTATACGAAGTATTGAAAGAATGAAACATTTGATTTTAATCATAATAACTTCGATCAAAATCATATTGCTCGCACCCGAGAACGAATTGAAATATATAAGAAACGATAACGATAATAATAATAATAATTATAATTATAATTATATTTATAATTATATTTATATTTATAATTATAATTATTATTATTATTATTATTATTATGGTAGTAGAAAGTGAATGGACGAAATAAAAAGACATTAATAATAATATATCATTAATATTATTATTTCCATAATTATTATTATTATTATTATTATTATTATTAATAATCTTATTATTATTATTATTATTTTTATCGAGTAAAACAAAATAGGCAAGAAGAAAAGACATCGATAATGTAATAACAATGATAATAATTAATTAATTATTATCATTATAAATAATAATATGTAATAGAATTATTAATAATAATAATATTATTATTATTATTATTATTATTATCATCGTGTGTTAGAGAGAGAGAGAGAGAGAGAGAGAGAGAGAGAAATAAAACAAAGAAAAGTCAAAGAGACAAAACAATGCGCACACACGCATACCCGTGTTCGGTTAAAAAAGTGTACACTGGGTATATATCAAGTCCCGTATTCCTACGCCACGCCAAATCGCGCGCCACGGCCGTTCGTATTTCCATATTGTAGACAATATTTATGAAACAAGCTATACTAAACTAAACTAAACTAAACTAAACTAAACTAAACTAAACTAAACTAAACTATACTATACTAAACTAAACTATTTGTAAAACTCATATTTACCTGTTAAACGAGCGTTAATAAGTGAGCGTGAAACGTCTGACGTTAATTATACGATTCTAACGAAACAAGATAGTAAGAAAGAGATAGAAGGAGATAAAGAAAAGGTAAACCGAGTGACGTCACGATCTATAAAATTCATTTTCGCGATACATCGTCATAATAATTCTTCTCCCTGAATTAATTCGAAAAAAAAAAAAAAAAAAAAAAATAAGGAAATTTCATTGAAAACTTCCACGTTTCATCTCATGAAAAATAAAAAAAAAAAAAGAAAAAAATAAAACGGTCTTTCTTGTTAGATGGATTTTAACGAATCTAGGGAATTTTCCACGCTCGTTAGGGACTTTTTACTAGACGACAATATCGATATAACAATAGACAATTTTTTCATTGAAAAATGTTAGTTAATACACGGGACACGCATACACTCGCACATTTATTGATTATGATAAATTCGATAATTCGTTTTTTAACCGTAATAGAAAATATCGATGAGAGAAATGTTCGTTTATAATAATCTCGTATCAATATCATCTCCTCGAGTCTCTCGCGTTTCAAATCAAATTCATCTTGGTCGGATTAAAATACACACGCAAAAATATATATATCTTTCTTTTTTTTATTTTTTATTTTTTTTTTTTTACATTCGATACACTTTCCACAATTGTTTGTAACAAAAAAAAAAAAGATGAAATTGATTTTCGCGAAAAGGAGAGATTCATTTGATCGGAGTCCTAGTCACTTTTTATCTTCCGTTAATTTCTACGAAATAATATTCACTGAATGGAATGACACATAATAGAACGTAATAGTAATAATTGCAATAGATAAATATATATATATATATATACATACACATATATTATCGCAAACGAACGTTTCTCTCAGGTACGATTTTGTTATTAGAATTTTTTGTCTAATTCTCATACAAGGTACATCAATAATTCGAAACGTATGAAATAGTAATTTAACGAGTTTCATATGTAGAAAAAGAAAAAAAAGATTAAAAAGAAAAATGGAAAAAAAAAAAAATACAGAAAAAAAAATACCCATAAATCTGCTGCACTCACGATTAGAAGAAATATTTAATTATAGTTTGATATACAGTCAAAGTGCAATAAATACGAAATACGAACAACGGATATCCTTTTATCGATAATAATAATAATAATATATTTTTTATCGGCACGTTTAAATAAGTACGACGCGTATAATTTTTTGGAGAAATAGAAACAAAAACGAAAAACGTAATACAAAAAAAAATAACCTATTACGTGTATATATCATATAAAATAGTTCATTCAGCCATCAATCGATTGAAAAACAAAAAAAAAAAAATAAAAGTAAAAAAATATATAAATCGTGACGTTACTCGTACAATACGTAATAGAATTTTTAATCTTAAGGAATGATAAGCGAGCAAACACGTATGTTTAAAATAAAAAAAGGGTGGGAGGGAAGGGGGATGATTTTTAATGAGAGAAAGATAGGTAGAATGAGGTATATCAAAAAAAAAAAAATATGATGAATGAACGGGAGTGAGAGAAAGTTGACGAATGAATGTTTTATCAATTGAGGATAGATAAATCATGATAATGATGATTATATAGATAATTAAGATAATAATTATGATGATAATAATCATGATATAAACGATCATGATAATAATAATGAAGATGATAATGAACATGAAGAATAATGATAATTTTGATTATGATGATGATGATGATGATGATGATGATGATAATGATGATGATGATGATGATGAAGATGAAGATGAAGATTATAACAATGATAATGATGATGATGATGATGATGATGAATAGGTGGAAGAAAAGAAAGATGATAATGATGATCATGACGTTGATGATGATGATGATGATGATGATGATGATGATGATGATGATGATGATGATGATGATGATTATGATGATGATGATGATGATGATTATGATTAATGATTATTATTAAGTGATTTAATGATTATGATTATGTTTAAGATAATAATAATAATGATGATGATGATGATGATGATGATGATAATGTGAATGATATCCAATAATAATAATAATAACAAAGCGTTCGAGGATAAGGAAAAAAAGAGAGAAAAAGAAAAAAGAAAATGAATAGAGAATATAAGCGTTAGCGTTTAATCAGTAAATAACGTTTAATGAATCGAACTAATATTCATAGTTATCGATAGTTAATAATTATTGATAATTATTACTGCCTCACGAGGCCTTCACGAATGGCGGCGATCGTAATGATTTCAAATGAAAAGTAGTGGCTGGTGGAAAATTTCAAATATGGGATAAATGGAAAGAATAAAAATAAGGAAATGATTGAGAACGGTATGGTTGATTTTCGATTGGTTTAAAATATTTCATGGAAATATAACACGAATCGAACATTTCGTTTTATATTTTTTGTTTCTTCTTTTTGTTATTGATATTTAAATATCATAGAGAAGGATAAATGAAATTCCAGTGATTATGCATACATATTATATTTTTCTTATTAATAAGTATCTTAAAGTAATTTTGGAATAATATTACTTGTGTATACTTTTCTTTTCGTTTATAAATTTCTAAAATATGATTATTAATTAAAAGAAAACAAAGAAAACAAAGAAATTGATATCTTTACATTTACTTTTGATTTCTAAACGTTAAAAGCTTGAAAACGAATTCGTGCGTATCAAGATGGGTTTGAAACACTGTTGTTTATTGAAATATTATAAAAATTTCTATTTATTTAAAAAAGACAAAAATCTGACCAAAAAAAAATTCAGAGAAACAATCACATTTGCGTTATAATTTTGTTTATTTGTTCATTTCTATACACGATTTTTCTATAAAAAAAAATGATAAGAGTAGGGGGAAGGGGGAGGGGTGAACTGATAATTATGACAAATCGTTTGAAAATTGGAAGAAAATGGAATGAATTTGTTGGGTATTTTTTTTTTTTTTTTTAAATTTTTTCCAAATCGAACGCCGCCATCGACAGAGATTATTAGATTATTATTATTATTATTATTATAATAATAATAATTATTATTAGATATATAAGAAGTGTACTATTAGATAGAAACTTAGGATTTAACGACTCTCCATGTTCTATGAGCTACAAAAAGTGAATGAATTAAATACAGGAGAATGAGAAAAGCGAAATAAACGCAAAGAAAAATAAAAAGAAGAACGAGAACAAAAACAAACAAATAAGAAAAGGAAATAAACAAATAATTATTTGCGTTCGTTTATCTTGCAAGAATAGAATTTAATGGTCGGTTAATAATAAACCAAGGGGAAGGTTTTTGGGGGTGTGTATTTTATTTTTTTCTTTTTCTTTTTTAAATACGAAAATTAATATCTGGGAATATGACATGGAAAAAATTCTTTTTTTTTACGATTACACGAATGCATGAGAAATCATTTGCTCTGCGTGTTTGCGTGTTTGCGTGTTTGCGTGTTTGTTTGTTCGTTTGTTTGTGTGTCTGTCTATCTGTCTGTCTGTCTGTCTGTTTACGTGAATGTGAAAATGTGAATGTATTATTCGTGAATACGTATGGGGAGAATGTGAAATCCGTGAATGATGGATGAAAACGTGAAGAAAGTATACAAATGTGCATTAGAAACAAGAAACAAGAAATAAAAAAAAAAAGAAAAGAAAAGAAAAGAAAAGAAAAGAAATAAAGAAAGTTCGAAAAGAAACGGCATAGAAAGAAAAAAAAAAGAAAAAACAAAATAAGGACGGACTAAAATTAAAGAGAAGAGAAGGGAAAAAATGATATGGGGGTTGTTTACCCGTTGGAATCGTTGGGATTTTCTCATACGGTGTGGCAGGAAGGAGGAAAAAAAAAAAAAAGAACAAACGCCAGAAAAAAAAATAAAAAAGCGCATAGTGATAACAATTGGTGATAGATAAATGTACGATACTTTTTATTCGAAAACGATTAGAGAAAAAAAGAAAACAAGTGAAAACAAAAGCACGCAATTAAAGGATAAGGAAGGTAAAAATTATGGATATTTCTAAGAAAAAGAAAAAAAATAAGTATATAAAAAAGAGAAAAGAAAAAAAAAAAAAAGAAAGGACGTAACGAGCTAGTGGAAAAAAATTCAAACGGAAGTTGAATACGACCGAAAAGGAAAGCGCGCGAGTCTCCCATAATTAAAAAAAGAATAATTAGAAAAAAGAAAAAAGGTTAATCTAAAAAGAAAAAAAAAAATTTTTAAACACAGAAAAAATCACCACACCGCCATACAAAAGACACTTCCTAACATGTACACACTAACACACACACACACAAATAATATAAAACAAATGAAATAATTATTCGTGCAAAATCTAATCGGTTTTATTAACAATTCGTCCGTTAAACTGAATAAAATTTAAAAATATTATTAGAAGTATATATATAATTATTATTATTATTATTATGATTATTATTATTATTATTATTATTATTGTAATACATATTGCACTTAAATGTAATATCTTTCTTCCATACTTTAACAAAAAAAAAAATTAAATTAGAATACGACGAGGTACCGGATACCTCGAAAAAAAGAGAAACAAAGGGAGAAACAAAATTCCTCAAAATATTTGTCCCTTTTTGTTTAATTTACGTAAATTAGTTAATAAACAATTTTAGCGTAGTTCGATTCTTTTTTTTTTTTTTATTTTTTTTTTTTTTTTTAAATCATATCGCTTAAATTACTATACGCGTGCAAGCTTTTCTGTATATATTTTTTCTATTATATATTATTATTAAATTACATATTATATATTTTTTTCTTTTTTTTGCTTGTATAATAATATTTTTATCTTTATTAATTAATTAATTAATTAATTATTATCGTACGATCATAATACTCATGTTCCATTATATATGATAAGAATTTAATTATTTCGAATTATTATTATTAAAAATTGCGTTTTATTTTTTTTTTTTTATAAGTGAAAAAAAGAAAAAAGAAAAAAGAAAAAAAAGGAAAAAAAAAATGATCCTGTCGTTCGAAAAAAAGAAAGAAAGAAAGAAAGACAGAAAGACAGATAAAAGGAAAGAGAATGAGAGATGAATAATAATAATAATAATTAATAATAAAGACAACGAAGGTGATCGTTCGATTATTGTAACAAAAAATATATAATCGAAATTTTGAATCTTTCAGTCCCATGTGCCTTCGATACATTTCACACAAACACAAATACACGCACACGTACACGTACACATATATATATATTAAATAAAAGAAAGAATATGATAAAGTTGGAAAATATTTTAAATTATCTAGAAAATTATATTCGCGTGATGAAATTGGGACAAGTTGGCACTAGTGATTTTAAAAAAATAAAAAACTGAGAATAATTACCAATAAATAATAATAATTATATATTATATATATATATATACATACAAGTGAGATATAAATTAAACATTCATACGATAGAATTACAAAAAGTTAAATTTGGTCTTCGTTTTAAAGAAAAAAAAATTTCTATTAGAAATAAATTTTCTAGAAAATATTTTTTAGTTATTCTTTTAAGAAATCTTTCTCCTGGCAATCCAGAGAGAGACAGAGAGAGAGAGAGAGAGAGGGAGAGAGGGTGAGTGAGAAATAAATCTACATAATATTATTTACGTTTAGTAAGCTTTGCTTAATATTATTAATTTCTTATTTTAATCATTTTTATAATTTGAATTATCTCTAACCTCGTGTCTAATTGCTATCGAAGGGTCGATTATTAATTGGGATTTAATTATAATTAAACGCGTATTTCGTTAGATATTAATCAAATAAATCTACATAAATATATCAATTATCATTTGGAGATTTTTAAAACGAATCAACGTTAAGTGAAAAAAAGGGTTACAAGGGGGAAAGGGGGAGAGGAGATTGGCTCGCGCTCGTGTTCCTTGCAATTTCATTATATTTTTTTTTTTTGTTTTGTGGTGTCGGTTTGGGATTTTAGGGAAGTAAACTTCTATGAAAATAAACTTCGCAAGAAAAAATATAAATAAAAGAATTAAATGGGAGGAGGCAGACTAAAATAAAAGAAAAAAAAAAAAATTATAAAAACAAAACGTTGCAAAAAAAAAAAAAGAAAAGAAAAGAAAAAAGAAAATGACCCGAAAAACTATAATAATTATTATTATAATTATATGGAAATAATATTAATAATAATAATAATAATAATAACAATAATAATCATCGATCTAATCTTCGTGAGAAATATAAAAGAAGAAAGAATGAAATTTTGTGAATAAAAGAGATTTATTTACTTTTTTTTTTGGTCTAAAAAATATCTCTATCGTTTAATATGGCAAATGAAAAGGGGAAGGGAAAGGTAAAGAATCAATTACTTCAATTCAGAATGCATTCGATAGGACAACGCAGGACGTTTATTTCCAATTCGTAATGATTCGAATATATAAATAAAAACCTTCCCTCTATATGAATGCTTAAATATTATAAATAAACTATAATTCGTATGAGTATCTTTCCTGTGCTTTTTTTTTTTTTTTCAAAAGAAAAGAAATAAGAAAACGTAATACAAAAAAGTGACACAACAAGTGAAAAAAAAAAAGGAGAGAGAGAGATTATTATTATTATTATTATTATTATTATTATTATTATCATTATTATCATTAATATTTAAGGAAAACGCTTCTCAAAACTTGATACAATATAATAATTATTACTTTTCTTGCGGGATTATTATTATATTTTTATAATTATTATTATTATTATTATTCTTATTATAATATTATTAACGAATTAATGAATTAATGAATTAATTTTACTTTTTAATGAAATCGAAGAAAGAAAAAGAAAAGAAAAAAAAGGGGTAAAAAAAAAAGAAGAGAGAGAGAGAGAGAGAGAAAGAAAAAAAATAAGAGATGCAACAATCTGGCTTCGTAGAATTTAGATCGTAAGTTATTTCGGCCATTTATTATTTTTTTAATTGACAAAGTCCGTTGAATCATTTTGAATGCGTAATGAAAATTTTGACGAAAGTATGAGGAAAAACAAATGTCAGAGCGAGACTGAACGAATGATTTTAATCATGAATGTTAACGAATGAAAAGTGAGTGTGAGAGTGAGAGAGAGAGAGAGAGAGAGAGAAAATGAAAATGTGTGATCGTGCGAGTGTATAAAAGTTTTATACGAGAATAGAAATCTAAAAACGTGCACAATCTAAATTAATTATCGTTTAAATTGCGATAGAAATAGAGTAGGGGGGAGGGGTGGGGGGGTAAAGTAGGAAGGGGGTAGGAAGGGGGAAGACAACACTGGTAATGAAGCATTATACTCTCATATATTTTCCTCATATATAATATTCGTGTTATTATTATTATTATTATTATTATATATTATATATTTTCGGTTTAAATTAAAACTATTATTTAAAACTTACGTACGAAGACAAAATTGAAACAATTGCCAATTTTTATTAGAATTATTATTATTACGATATAATAGGAATGAGAAATTAATGCAACGAATAGAAGGGGGTATAAGTTGGGGGTGGAGGGGAGGGGGGGAATGAGAAAAAGATATATATACATATATATATATTCTTTTACACGCATACATATTGTATTTTGGTATATTAAAAAAATGATTATTTTTAAAGGAACGAGTGAGAAATGAATAAACACAAAATAGTTTGATACAAAAGACAGGCACGTATTATTCGATGTGTGATAAAAAAAAAAAATAAATTGCTCGGTCGAGAAAAATAAAAAGAAAATTAGGTAGGAAATAAATATTGCAAAAATGAATTATCTCGTTTGAGAGAATGAGAGAGGGAGAGAGAGAGAGAGGGTGGGAACAAAGCACTTATATACGGACAGGCAAAGTCAAAAACTTGCAAGAGTCATTAAGAAAATGAAATATTAATATTAATAATGTTGTATATTCGAACTAAGGAAAGAAAATGAAGATAAGAACAAAACAAAGTGTCCTTGCGAATGATTAAAAATTAATTTCTTTTGGTTAGTAAATTTGTTTATTTTTTCTACGAAATAGAAATAGAAAGAGAGAGAGAGAGAGAGAGAGAGATAAAGAAGAAGATATTGATATAATAATGATATATAGTTGAAATGAATTTTGCAAAATAGTCAGAAGAGATCGTCGAGGTCTATTCCAAATTGTTGAGAGGGAAATGAAATTTTCTATTAATAAATAAATATGTTTTAGATTACGGTATACGTGTACATAATTTATTATATAATTATTATTATTATTATTATTATTATATATATTAATATTATTATTGTAATTATATTAAGTTTGGATGATCGAGAAATGGTGAACAAATTGTTAGAAATATTTTGTTGACGAATATTCGGATAAGCTAATGAATTGTCACGCGACTTCTGTTTAATATTAAAAATTAAAATTAAAACTAATCGACTCGACGATCTCGTATATCGAAATTCGCAAATAAAAAAAAAATGAAAATTATTTAGGAAAAATAAATAATAATAATAATAAGACAAAAAGAAAAGAATTATACTTCGACCGAGCGTACGGTGACAATGGAAAATGAGACCTGGAAAACATTTTTCTTTTATTTCTTTTTTTTTTTCTAAATTGTTTAAATTAATTCGAGACGAGAAATTTATATATAAATGGACCTCGTGCAAGTTTCAAATTCCGGTTAAATCCAGTATGTATGTTTGTGTGTGTGTGTGTGTGTGCGTGTGCGTCTGTATGTTGCGTACGTGTATGCGTTTGTATGTATTGGAATTAGTATAAACGTGTGAATGAGACTAAAAAAAAAAAATTAGAATTGTAAGATGAAAGAATGAGTATTAAAAAAGGACGATGAATAATTTGTTAAGAAAGATTAAAAGAAATGCGAGAGTATAAATAATTGATAAAGAGAGTTTGACCATCCACGATAACCACTAACTACTACAACCACAAAAACCACCATAACCACCACCACCACCACCACCGAGATCAAGTCCTTAGGCTATTTTTATAGCATTTTTGCGAAACGCTTTACACACATATATACATTAAATAAATAAATAAATAAATAAATAAATAAATAAATAAATAAATATATATATATATATATATAAATAAATAAATAAATATATAAATATCTTCACATATAGTAAAACGTAAGAAACGGAATAATTATTAATGCGAATGAGAATAATTGCGAGGATAAAATTTACTAGAAACAACAACAACAACAACAACAACAAACAAACGAAAACTTTAAACGAAGCTATAAACAAAAATAATGAAAAAAAAAAAAGTTAAAATTAATAAATAATTATACTGCGAAAATTTTAATGTTATAATAATTGAATTTTATTCTAAGAAATGAAGCATGGTTAAAAAAAATTGATCGATTAATTAATTTTTAAAAAAATATAAATTAATTAATATCAATTAATAAGATAGAAAAAGAAGAAACGATAAAACGTAAAAATAAATGCAAAAACGCGTTGGTAATATATTATTAGCGAGAAAGAAAGCGATAGATTTTATGGGGAAAAAAAAAGAAACCGAAAACAAACAAACAAACAAACAAACAAATAAAATAAGAAAGAGTACACCCATAGAAAGGCGCGCGAATTATTGTAATATCGGGGTGGATCATTGTAACACAACCAACGCGTGTAAAATTAATTGATTAATTAACAAACAAATAAACAAACAAACAAAGAAAAAAAAAGAACAAAATTTAATTAATGAATTAATTGAAAATAAAAATCAAAGATCGAGTGTGAGTGTGTGCGTGCGTGTTTAAAGTTTTACCAACCGAGAAAGCCTTGTGTTAAGTGCCTTCAAATTTACGAAGTAGATATTTTAGGCTAGAACAAAGAAAAAAAAAAAAAAAAAAATACAAGATGACGAAACTAAAAAGGAATAAAAAAAATTAACGATACAAACGATTTAAACGATACGAAAGAAAAATAAAAAAAAAACATACGTAACAAACGAGATTAAATTACAACGCAACTAAAACAGGAACGAGTATAAAAAATATATATTTAAAAAAAAATAAAAACGAACAAAATATAAGGAAAAAGACAACAACGACAAAAAAATATGAGGCGCTGGGCGCGTTTTCGCGAATTGCGCTTATTGAAAATTTCGATAAAGTCTCGTTTGTATTTTTTAAAAAAAAAAATAAAATCGCCTAAGTACGATAATAGTCGCACGCAAACAAATAAATAAATAAATAAACAAATAAATAAAGAAAGAATGTGAATGAGTGTGTGAAATGAATGAATGCGAGAAAAAATATTTATTTTCAAAATTTTCACGCGCCTATAATTTTTGCAAGAGCAAAACAAAAGTAATCGATATTTAAAGAAAAAAAAAAAAAAAAAAAAGTAATAATCACACCCGCCTTTGTACAACGCAAAAGTAATATAAGAAAGAAAAAAAGAAATGTACTCGATCGATTTTAACTCACGTCGTCATGTTGTTAAGAATTTTTTTGTGTTAATCGATGAAAAAATGACGAGCCGTTGGGACAATGTTTTTTATTTTATTTTATTAACAATTAATTATTTATCCAGTCCGAATAAATTCCACAATCGTGTTCGTGTTTCGTAACTACGATCAATAATTTTTCTGATTCCTTTTTTTTTTTTATTCTCTTCATACGTATACTAATATATATAAATAAATAAATAAATATTATACATACATAAATATATATATAAATACATAAATATAGATAGATACACAGAAACACACATACACACGCGCATAGACGTAATATATATATATATATACATTTATATATAATTATAAATATTATATTTAAAAACAGAAGATGGAAAAAAAAAAAACCACATACACACACGTATGCATACATACGTACAATTACGTACAATTACGTACATGTGACACGCATATAAGTTAATATTTAAGTATGGTATTACTGAGACGTTCTTTACAGCGTCCATATTCCACGAAAGCTTAGTGAGATTTTTCATTTAAAATAATTATTAATATGATTTTTCCACTCGGCTATGATCGATTATTGATCGACGAATACGTTCTGCGAACGATTGTGGTTGTTTTTATAAACGAAAAGTTAAATTACAAAAATATATCACACATTTACGAGATAAAATTATAAAAAAAAAAAAAAAAAAAAAAAAAGGAAAGTAAATGTTAGAAAAGAAATAATATCGACAAATAATTATAATGTAAAATAAAATAATATGTAAATCGGCGGCTCGTCCAATCAACCCGCCGCCTCCGATCTTACGTAAAATCCGCATTTGTTAATATTTTAACTTTTGTATTTTTTTTCTTTTCATAATTTATATCGTTTTTTTTCTCTCGTCAATATACCTAATCATTCGTTATTATTAATATAATCCGAACACGCAAGCAATGTGATCAACTGCGATGAATTTTTTGTACACTATTATTACACTATTATTACCTATTACTATTACTACTATTACTACTACTATTACTACTACTACTACTACTCTACAGTTATTATATACATATATATTTATTTTTTTGCTATAACGTATATCGTACTCCTAATAATTATCTTTTTCTTATTCGCATAATTATATTATTTTTTCTTTTTTTTTTTTTTTTTCGTCTCTTTTTTACTCCTCTCGTTTATTATCGTTTTTTTTTTTTTTTTTTATATATAAATGTAATTAATAATTAATCGTCGAAGGATACCGATTCCTTCATTGTAATATCTTTTTCCTCAATGGCGTTCCTTCTTTTTTTGTTTTATTTTTTTTTTTTTTTTTTTTTTTTTTTCGTTTAATTTAGACGTGTGTAATACAGTACAATTATTATCCAGTATATGATTAAAAATAGTTAATTTAAAAAAAAAAAAGGAAAGAAAATGAAACAAAAAAAAGAGTAAGAGAGTGAGAGAGTGAGAGAGAGAGAGAGAGAGAATGTAAAAAAAAGTTTCAGAGTGCGAGAGGTTTCGATTGCTCATTTTTTTTTTTATTCTCATTTTTTATTACTTTCCCAACCATGAACACGAAGATTAAAATCGTAACCCATGGAATAATATAAAAGTATGTGTATAATAACACGCGAGTAAAAAAAAATAATTTAGGAAAAGAAAAAAAAGAAAAAATGGATCGGAACGTTCCTCGCACTCAAAACTTTTCGAATAATAATTATGCTGCTAATTAGTGTGAACAACATGCCCTGTACTCGAAAAAAAAACAAAAAAATTGTATAGTGAGAATGAGGAAAGTGTATGAAATTGAGATAAGAATGAGAAAGAGAAAATAAAAAATAAGGAATGAAACGGAAAAAAATAAAAAAAAACACAAACGAAAGTCGTAAAATCGAAGCGTGATAAATAAAAGTAATATGATCTTTAAAAAAAAAAAAACAAGTGTTTGCGCATAATTAGGACGGAGAAAAGAAAAAAAGGGGGATAAGCGTTACAATTAAAAAAAAAAAAAAAGTAATAAAATTAAATGGAAAAAGAAAGAAAAGAAAAGAAAAAAAAAAACAAACAAACACAATGAAAGGAGCGCAAAGAATTAAAAAAAAAAAAAAAAAAAACAGTATGCGTGTTATATAATTATATGTAATTTGTGTGTGCTCTTTGTATGCTTTGTTTATACGTGTGCGTGTGAAAAAAAAGAGAGAGAGAGAGAGACAGAGTAAAAAAAGAAAGAAAGAAAGGAAAAGGAAGTGAACGTTTTAAAAAAAAAAAAGAAAAAAAAACAAACACAATTTTTAACTTCCGCTCAGCGCCTCGAACGAGAAAAATAATTTTTTTTTTATTATTATTATTATTATCATAAATTCGTATGAATAATAACAGTTTTTTTTGTCCCTTATCGCCATGTATTTTGCCAACGAAAGTGAATGATTATTAATTAATAATTAATAATTATTATTATTGCTATTATTGTTATTACAATTATTATTATTATTATTGTTATTATTATTATTATCTCAATCATTTATTTTTATTCATTATCTATATTGTCGTCTTGCACACGTTCCTATATATATTTATTTTTTTAAATTATTATTAACAGATAATAAGAAAATAATAATTAAAAATGCAAATTAATCTTTTGCTTATCTCTTTGAAAACACATTAAATGCAGACAATTTAATTTACACGCACACGGTTGATTACGTGCACAAAAAATATCTATAAAATTACACTTTTGTGATAAACATTAATACATTTGTAAAAATATAGTATACATTTAATTACTGATATACATACATACACACACTTAAGCGTATACAAATTAAAAAAAAAAAAAAAAAAAAAAAAAGAAAAATGAAAAAGGAAAGAAATGGACGACAAATGTGTTGTGTATAATAACGATGATTATTTTAAGCCTATAAAATAATAATAATAATAATAATAATAATAGTAATAATAACAATAATATTAATAGTAATAATAATAATATATAATAATATTATTAATAACAATATAAATATTAATAATATTATTAATATAATATTAATTAATATAATAATAAAATAAAATAGTAATAATAAAATAATGATTATATTATATATGATCGATAATATGATTATATACGATTATATATATAATCGATAATGATAATATTATTAATAATAATAATGATAAATAACTATATAATAACATTTATATATTTTTGCTCTCGCGTTTGCTGCCTATTATCAACCGGCTTTTATTTTATTTTTTATTCGCGTTTGTGTCAGAGAGTGAAAGATAGAAAGAGAGAGAAAAAGAGAGAGAGAGAGAGAGAAAGAATAAAATTAATTTAGAAAAAAAATGGGACGAAAGAAGGGAAAATACACGACGATGCAAGAATTTATCTAAAATTTATTTAAAAATGCAATTATTTTAAAAATTCGAAAAGAAAAACACATATATATATAAAAAATTCAGAAAGAGTGAGAAGAAAGAAAGAAGACCTACATTTTTTAAATAAACATTTTATTTTTCTTTCTCTCTCTCTCTCTCTCATTAGTTTCCACATTTTGATTTAATCGTTGTGCTTCCTTTATCGTTTCCATTTTTCTTAAAAATATTTGGTACACGTTACGTATACATAT
Source organism: Polistes metricus (assembly GCA_010416925.1). Lineage (NCBI taxonomy): Eukaryota > Metazoa > Arthropoda > Insecta > Hymenoptera > Vespidae > Polistes > Polistes metricus. The sequence continues at coordinate 4,145,239 of QUOH01000019.1, forward strand.
TTTGCATATATATTTTTCGTACATTCCAAAGCGCTTGTGTTTTATTTCACACAGTCACACACAAACATACACACACGCACGTAATTTTTTATTATTATTATTTTATTTTATTTTATTTTCGTTTGATATATCTTTCTCGTTATTTTATATATATACATACATACGCGTTTATTTTTTTTCCTTACTATTTCTTATTCCTTATTTCTTCTTTTTTTCTTTGTCAATTTGTAGAGAGAGAAAGAGTGAGAGTGAAAATGTGAGAGAGAGAGAGAGAGAGAGAAAGAGAAAGAGAGAGAGTGAGAGAATCTTGTATTAGATTATAGAGCAGATTGAAAAATGATAATAAAGTCTAGAAAGACAATAAACTTGCCCCCTGTCTCGTTATCTATTAGTTCTTTCTTCTTCTTTCTTTTTTTTTTTATTTTATTCTATTTTTTTTTCTCTTCTTCTATCATAATTTTAATTATTAATTTTAATTATTAATTTTAATTATTAATTTTAATTATTAATTTTATTATTGGTAAATAATTATCATTATTCTTTTTGTCTAAGATAGATATTAATTTTTTTTTTTTCATTATTCTTACGTAAGATAAGAATTATGAAAGATGAAGTGTTTTTAAAAAAAAAAAAAAAAAAAAAAAAAAGAATAAAAAGAGAAATATCAATAGTTAGATGAAAATAAATTGAAAATAATTTCTATGGAGAGTCCTCTCGTGATACGACTACTCAAATATAAGAACAAGAATTCTCAATCTATGGGGGGTAGTACACCCGTAGCTTGAATTAAATCTATGTTTTTTTTTTTCTTTTTTTTTCATTTTATTATTTGCCTTTTGCAATTGTTGTGTTATACATTTATTTTTTTGCTTTCTAATAAATATTTGAATTAAAAAAGTATTACATTGCAGTTTATAAATAATATAAACATAATAAAGAAAAAATATAATAAGGGTTCAATTTGTAATATAAAAGGTTGAGAATTTTTGTCTTAAAGGATCCTCAACAGGACACCTTTTTTACGATTCAATATTTTCTCACCAAAAAGAAGAAGAAGAAGAAGAATAACAACAACAACAACTATAACAAGAATTAGAAGGCACCAAATCTAAAAGGGAAAATTTATTGTTCATTTTTTCCGCATACTAATCGAACGAATTTTCCACAGGTGTTCCGGGCCTTGGATGGGACTCTCCGATCTTGGGAATCAACCAACACAACTGATCCAACTTCTACGAAAAAAAAAGAAAAAACATATTGCATCATCGTGGGACAATATGCGACCAAGTATTTCGACAAATAAATTCGAATTTTACGAAAAATCATTGAAAAAAACAAAAACCACAAGAAAAATTGCGAACATTTGTTTAAACATATTCCTTATATAATAAAGATATACATATATTATTTTTTTTTGAGTTTCAGAAGGGTCCTGCAGCGAAACGAATCTAACAAAATTGAATGAACGAGAACGTTGTCCTGGAACGAAGAACAAAAAAAAATTTTCAGACGAGGGGTGGGGAGGTGTTAACTTGATAAAAAAAAAATAAGCAAGAAAGCCACCCCCCCCTTCCTCCAAAAAAATAAATATCATTTTAACATAAGTGTGTTCGAAGAATAACTAATGATCATTTAGTAAGGATACTGTATAATACGTAAATCAAATTAGACAACCCTATAGAAGTAGAAACACATACTATAAATATAAATAAATATTTATTATTTTAAATAATATAAATTATTTTATATTATATATATATATTTGAAATTTTAAATAATAATTGTAAAAACTCGGAGACAATGCTCGAGAGAGATAGAAAGAGAGAGACGATCAACAACCATAAATGAACAAAATCATTCCAATCAATTTTCTCTCGAGTGTTTCTTCGAGTTATCTTATATTAGTTAAATATTAGAAACAAATTAAATTAGGATCACGATCATTATCTAAAAAGTATATATACATATATAAAATTTTAATTTTGTAAGACCCATCCAATTTGAACCCCTTACTCCCCTTAAAAGTACCATTATCAAACCTTTTGAAAAAAAAGAAAACAAAAAAAAACAAAAAGGATAGAAAAGAAACACCACGACTACCCAATATTTAACAATATGCTCGTTGTTGCTATAAGCTTGACGACTCTTTTTTTATGTTTTATTTCCTTACAAAAATGTTCACTTTTCATTTTTTCTCTTTTCGTTGTTTTTTTCTTGTGTATTTTTTTTTTTTTTCTTTTTTTTTTCTTTTTTTAATCATCATCGTTATTTATTATTATCGTTTCGTTATAATATTTTCATTTTGTTGGCATGGCTCGCGCTACTTTTTCTTTAAAGAAGTTCCCCCGTTCAACCAACCAACCAACCAACCACCCAGCCACCAACCCACCCTTGTTCAAAGCAAATCAAACAAATATATACCGAACAAAAAAAAAAGATAAGAGTGCTAGAAAGAAAGAAAGAAAGAAAAAAAGAAAAGAAAAAAGGTTTCGTACAATTGCATAGACCAAAAGTGTGGATGATTAAATTGAACGATTGAAAAACGACGATTATTAATATCGGTTCGTTCGAACCTTTTGTTTTGTGACATTTTCAGGATTCTTTGCTGGGCTTGGTTGGAGCAACGAAAGTATTGGAAACAATCGTCGAGTATCGTCCAGAAACAACAACGTTGATGTCAACGTGCCAGCACCGTTGACACCCCAACGACGTGCCAGGCTTCATTGTCCTGGACGACATCATCAAGGAAGGAACAACAATAATCGTTCGTTGGGTAGTAGCATAACGACAACTTCGGGACACGATCGTCGCCATAATTGCGGAAGATGCGGCAAAAGTTACAAAAACGCTTACATCCTTAAAAGACACATATTGTACGAATGCGGCAAAGCACCCTCCTTCAGTTGTCCCCATTGCGCGTTCAGCTCGAAATACGAGAGAAATTTGAAGGCCCACATAAATCATCGTCACGTCGACGTCCAATCATCGCAATCGGCAACCGCCCTCAATCAAAGGGCCTGAAGAAAAAAAACGCCCGATCGGTGGTTCTCTTTTCCTTTGGCTTCTGTTCCCCCTCCCTTTCGCTGTTCCTTTAAAATACAATACTTTCCCTTCCGAAAACGTAAAAATTAAAAAGCAAAAACAACGCGCGACGTCTCTCTGTTTTACCGACTGCGATAATTTAAGGGATTTTCCTTTGATTTTGTTATTTTTCATCCCCCCCCACCGTTATTGTGATTTAGAAGATATGTTATATAATACTTCTTTGGTTTCTTTTTTTTTTTTTTCTTCTTTTTTTATCGTATTTTTTTATCGTTTCTAGTCTTTTCGCTGAGTGATATAGGAAATTCTATCATTTAGTCGTATTTTCTTTTTCTTTTGATATTTTATTTATTTATACGGTGCTCCGAGAGAATTATTTGTGCTAAAGCAATCGTTTGAGATTATATAATCGGTTATCTGTTTTTTATTTTTCTTTTTTTTATTTTCACATTATTTCTCCTAGAGAGAGAATCTTGTTAGGAAAATATATTTTAATATATTTTTTCTAACCCCCAACTAGTCTTCCCTCGTTTCGTTATTTAACGAACTATTACCAAATAAATGATACACACGTATAAATACAGGTGAACGAAAAAGTAATTAAATAATTATCAAAATTAATTATCCATAGTCGAGATATCTATTTTTTTTCTTTTCTTTCCATTGCAAAACAATTTCCTAATATTCTTGTAATTTATCTATTCGCAAGAACGAAACAAGGAAAAACAAAATATGATTTATTTAAAATATCTCGATGTAAGGTAATTAATTTGTCGTTGAAATTAATTGGAAAAACTTTTGTTTAGATTTCCTGTATACATTAATCAAACGTACGTAACTCTTCCGATTAGAATAATTATCTTATAAGTTAGATACATAATATTATTTATCGATTTTCCATTAACACGGGTTCCTTTATTATCCTCGAGTTTGAAACAAAACACAAAACAGAAAAAAAAAAAACAAAAAAAAAAAATATATATTTACAACTAATATAATATATAATATATAATATAATAAAAATAAAATTAAATGAAAAATCTCGTTGTGCCATACGACGAAGTCGTTTTATCGATAATAGGACGTTTCAAACGGGTGTAGCCGTAGTAATGTATCTGTGTATATTCAAATATATTTAACAAACAAACAAACAAAATATAAATATATATATATATACATATATAAATGAAAAATGACAAAAAAAAAAAAAGAAGCAAGAAAAATACGAAACCCCCCTTGCATCATCATTTGATGCATCATTTGAGTGATGTTAAGTTAAAATGGGGAAAGGAATTTAAAATAGAAGAAGAAAAAAATAAAAGTAAAGTAAAAAAGAAAGAATAAAGAAAAGAAAGAAAGGAAGGAAGGAAGAAAAAAAAAATTAAATAAATAATAAAAATATAACATAAGTAATTTTCTCAAGTAGTACATACTCTCTATATTGTGACAATATTAAAAATATATAAATATATATAATATATATAATGTAATATTTAATTCTAATTGCAATTATGCAATTTATTATTCGCTTAGCGATTTTTGCTTCGTAATACGTTATCTAATCGTATATAGCGTACAAATACTCATACATACGTACACATACGAACACAAACACACACACACATATATATATACACAAATATATTTAAATATAATAATAAACATTGTGAGAAATATTAGAAAATAAGACAAAAGAATATAAAAATCACCGTGTCGATACGCGTAAAAAAGAAAAAGAAAAAGAAAAATGAAAAATGAATAAAAATGTTCGAATGAACGTAAAAGAAAATACGAAAAGTTAGTTGGGGAAGAATAATTCGACTCGAATCAAATCGAAAATTAAAAGAAAAAAAAAAGAAGAAAAAAGAAAAAAAAGAAAAAAAAAAGAAGAAGAAGAAGAAAAAGAATTTAACGATCCAGCCATATTGAAAAACGTGGCGATAATAATTTTTAAATTAGCCGTTGTTGTTGAATTCATTTTAAACGCGATATTTAGAAGCGATTAGGGATTGTAAGCGATATATATATATATATATATATAATATAACTATTATTATAT
>QUOH01000019.1:4155339-4209855 GCA_010416925.1 Polistes metricus
AAATAAAATTACGATTGTACGAGTATATGAGCGAAGGGATTGACAAATTTTCAGCCCAAGGTAAAAACAAATATTTCTGTTTGATCTACTTAACTTTTTTTTTACTTTTTAAAAATTTAATAAAAGAAGAAAAAAAAAAAAGTTTCTTTTTGCGATAGAAAATGTTTGAAAATATTCAATCCGATCGTTGATATATACTCATGTACGAATAAATATATATTATATAATACGTAAATTATACATAAAAAAAGAAAAAAAAAATAAAGAAAAAAGAAGGAAAATACACACACGTGCATATATACGTTGATATGTGTGTATGTGTGTGTATATGTGTGTTTAATAATACTTGAACGAATGAGGAAAGAGTGCGTACTGATTATAATGAGATATTACGAATGACACGTTATGAGAATGATTTAATTATATGATAATAAAAACAAGAAGAAATGTCGGGTTTATTTTTTGCCTACAATTTGTATAAAAAAGAATTTAATATTTATTTAATTTATTTTTAATAATATCGTGACTTTTACCATTAGATCATTCTCATAATCACCGACTCACGTACACATATATAAATATGTATATACCATGTGTAAACATTAAAAATGTTTTTTTTTTTTAAATTTTTTTTTTTGCGAAATTTCGAATTTTTGAAAACAGAAAAAAAAAGAGAGAGAGAGAGAGAGAGAGAGAAAGAAATAATAGAAAATCGAACGGAGAACGAGAAAGATTAAGAGCAAAGATGAAAAATAAATGAAAAATAAAAAAAAATAAAAATAAAAAAAAAAATATATAAATATGAAAAGAATGAAAAATACCTCTAGCATTTAAGGAGATCGATGATAATAATTAGCCAGTAAGAATGCGTTCACATTGTAGAGAGAAACAGCCAAAAGAAAGAAAAAAAAAAAAAGAAAAAAAATATATATACATAATACATATTATAATATATTAATACATAATATACATATATCTAATTCTTGTTTTTTTTTTTTTGTTATATTCCTCAGTTTCGTTGCGTTTTACTATAAAAAAAAAAATTAAAAAAAATCAAGATAAAAAATTGATTGTAAATGCGATGATTACAAGAGAGAGAGAGAGAGAGAGAGAGAGAGAGAAAGAAAAAAAATAAAATATAAAATATATAATATATCATAATTAAAGAAGACAAAAATAAACACACATTGGTATGGAAGGATAAGAGGAAATCGAATTATTTGAAATAATAAAAAAAAATAAATAAATAAATATTAATAACAATGATATTAATAAAAAGATAAAAAGAAGAAGAAAATAAGAAGAAGAAGAAGAAGAGGAAGATATAATTGCGATTGGAATAAACTTATGCGCCTGCCTCGTGTTAAATTATGTATACAAAGCACGTATTATTATAAAATATTAATTTACGTTTCAAACAAATAATTATTATATATGCGAGTTCGAGATTATGTGATTGCTATTATTCCCCCATTAACTCTCTCTATGTGTATTCACTGACAAGGCCATATTGTGTTTAGACGAGGATAACTCGATATATATATATATAAAAAATATATATATTATATAAATAAATAAAGAATTCAATATTTAATTATTCAAATAATTCAAATAATTTCACACGATTAAGATTATTTTCTTCTATCGTCGTTTAACGAATTTTCTAATTGAAACATTTCTTATGGGAACAGAAACTATAAAAAAAAAAAAAAAAAAAAAAAAAAAATTAATATTAATACAACGATAATCATTTTTTTCTCCCTAAATCCTGTTTTTATTTTCTTTTACCACCTCTTTGTATGATATTTATTTGATTTGATTTGATTTGATTTCATTTGATTTGATTTATTTCGATAATATTAATTATTATTGATTTATATTAATTTTTCATTTCAGGAAAAAGAAGCTGGCCGATGTTCCACGTGAATTTCGTTGCGTTTGTGTTTGTTTGTTTCTTTTTAAATTTTATTTCTTTTTTTTTTCTTTTTTTTTTTTTATGGAAATATATGAATATAACTCACAAACGTTTGTTTTCAATTTTTAGGTATCCTACTAGGAACATTATGATGGTCGTCGTTTATCAAAGAAAAATTTCAACAAATGGAACTCGAAGATCATTCGATAATAATCGAATTTTACAACGACGATGACAGATGACGACGACGACGAATTCGAATTGGAAAAATATTATATCATATTTTTATATAAAAAAATTGGAATATATTCAATTGGAAATTTGGCTTTTGTTTTTTTTTCTATTAAGGAAAAAGAAAAAAAAAAACAATGAAAAAACAAAATTTTATTCACCAACGGTGTCTCAATGTTATTCAATTTAATTATAATTTATTATTTGTGTTTAACCCTTTCGAACAATGTTCAACCTACGTTCCGAAATTATTTTCATTACGTATAAATCGTAAAAAAAAATTACGAGCGTAAACGCTAACAAGTTGACAAGAAAAAAAAAAACAATTATTCACGAAAAATATAAACTAATGAATTTTCATCGATCATTACAAATTACTTGGCTATATGTATATCTGAATAATTAATCAAAATTAATCGATTAACTAATTTACGATGTGTCTAAAATCGCTCCCACCCTCCCTCCCATCCCCCCCATAATACCCCCTCCCTTTGACTAAACGAAGGGCAAAAAAAAATAAATTACACGCACACGGACACGGATACGCAGCACCCAACAAACAAACGAATCAAAATCGACGATGATCAATCAGAACTTGCAATTAAACTCCTGTTTTCTATTTTCCGGGTATTTTGTTTCTTTTTTTTTTATTTCCATTTTCTTTTTTTTATTTTTCAATCTGTCTTTTTCCAGTCTTTTTTTTCTTCATCCCCTTTTTTTTTCCTCAAATTATTTTTTTTTTCAGGTTGCAATACATCGATCATCGTGGATGCAAATCAGCCGTTGATCACCGAGCAACAGGGATCGATACGTTACGCCTGCGTATGCGGAAAATCTTACAAACAAAAAGCTTACCTTTCGAAACATCAACGATTCGTTTGCGGCAGGGACCGTAAAGATAAGAATTTTGATTGCCCCTATTGTTACAAATCTTTTCGTTATCGCAATTATTTGAAACGACACATATTGAGTTATTGCAAAGTCGTTAGAAAATTGCACGGCGGTGTCGAGATTGAAACCGTGCAAAATAAAAGGAATGTTAATAGATTGACGAAATTGAAAAAGAATGACAGGAAATCATCCGATCACCCCTAATAATTGGCGAACTATTTTAATAATATTATTTTTCCTTCGTTGACGAAATTCTTACGAAGCTTTTTTTTTTATTTCAAAAGATAACGCGAAATTTGACAAAACAACAACAAAAATAAATCTAATAATATTAATTTTTTCGATTATATTATAATATATATATATATATATATATATTATATTATATATTTTATTAATTAATTCTAACAAACACTTATAACTGTTTTTTTTTTTTTTCATAGTTTCTTTTTTATTTTATTATAATTTTATACCTTATCGTTATATAGATTATTTTCTCTCTAATAGAATAGAGAATATTTGTCATTTTTATTTTCTAATTACTTATGAAACATATTGTAATTTTTTTTTTATTAGTATAAAAGAAGTCTACGTTTGTTTACGTTTATATTAAATTTATTTTAATGTAAGACAAACTATATTATCCCTGATATGATAATAAATAAATGCAATATTACTTATATTATTATTTACTTTTTTTTTTGTTTCAATTATTACGACAATAAACTTTTTAAAAAGAAACAGAAAAAAGAAGAAGAAAAATATCTAATCTATCCAAAAATCTATTTCCCCCGACTCCCCTCCCCTCCCCTCCCCCCCATCATTCTTCATTATTCGGTCATTCGTTGATTTTTTTTTTTTTTTTTTTTTTTTTTTTTTCGAAATTGCTTATAAGAAGAAAAATAATCGACACGGGGTGCGTGTGGAGAATAAAAATGATTCAACCGGAAGGTAATTATAATCTTTCATATATTTTCGTTCGTTTTTACTAAATTTTCTTTACAATTAATAATTTAACACGTTCACGGTTATACTGACACGTTTTTTTTATTATTATTTTCAGATATTCAAAGAAAAGAGAAAGAAAAAGAGGCAAGCAATATGAGAAGCAGCCAGAAATTGTTAACGACGAGAGGAAAAAATAAATCAAATGAACGTAACAAGTAATAAAACATAAATTGGAAGACAAAATAATAAATTAAATTGATAATATATATTTTTTTTTTATACTAGGTGTCCCAAGATTTATTGTCAAAACTATAAGATCATATTTTTTACGAATGGAAATAAGACAAAAGTGTTATTCAAACCTGTGTAACTCTTATTTCAATTTTTATTATTAATTTTATTTATAATTTCATTAAAATAAACCAAACTTCTCTGATAACGTGTTTCTTCTTATTTCTACTCGTAGAATATGACTGTGCAGTTTGATTAGTAAATCTCAGGACACCGTGTACATTTTACGTTATAAATATTATCCGATAAGTATAATAAATTAATAATAATATATATTTTTTGATATTATCAATAAATATAGGTCGTGGTGTTCGAGCGGAAAAAAAGACAATTAAAGAGAACAACAAAAATGATTATATTTTCATCTTGATTTTTGTCCCCAAGATTAAAAGTGATGGGTTCGACGCGTTGGAAAATAATGTCACATCTGAGAAGAAATTACTGTACCTTCTGTGACCACTTCAAGAATGAACTAAATAATTGATTATATATACAGGTAAGATCATTTCAATATGATCGGTATATAATTAATTCAACATTAATATTAATACTTATTCACACTCACTAAACATATACACATTATTTCAAAATTAATATTAAATAAAATAAGATAGAAGAATTTTCGGAAGAAAAAACGACAATTTTTTCAATCAAAACTTTCATTACAAGGAAAGATAGGATATATATTTTTGTGATTAAAAAATTATAATAATAAGATCTACGTTCATTTATTTTTTTTATTTTTTTTACCACTCTCTCTTTTTCTTTATTTCTCTCTCTCTCTTTTTTTCTTTCTCTCTCTCTCTCTCTCTCTCATTTTAATTACTTTATTTTTCCTTTATCCTTTGTTTCTTCTTTCACAGAAAATTCATCAAAGAAGATCTCTCGAACGAAACATTAAAGTTCCGGCGATAAAGTTTTCAACTTCCTGAAGATTTCTTACAATGCACAGAAGATATTCTCTCTGAGGGAACAACTCTTCCTAACGATGAAAATGTTACGGGTTATCAAAATTCGACGTCTCGAGGAAATAAAAAAAGAAAAAAGAAAAGAAAAGAAAAAAGGAGACACACACACACAGAAGACACATAAATAAAATGAATTCTAATATTCGACGTTGCACAGTATTTTCTTCTCTTTATGTATATTGATATATAAAATTGAAATAAAAAAAAAAAAAAGAATATAGAAAATTTGAATAAAATTCATCGAAGATTTAAAGGACAAACAAAAATTTCTATATATTTATCTATAATAAAATAATATAATATAAAATAGAATGAGAAAACAAAATATTAAATTAAATTAAATTAAAAATTAAAAAAAAACTATAACAATAATAACAATAATAATAATAATAATAATAACAATAATAACAATAATAATAATAATAATGATAATAATAATAATACAATAATAATACAATAATAATAATAAAAATAAGGAGAAATTAATCTATCACGATATGATAGATTATTATTATTATTTGTATCCTCCATGTTTAATACATTTTTGAAAGATTTTTTATTCTTTTCCCAATCACGAAGATATTAATTTAGAAACAACCAGAAGATCAAACGTTCCAAGATATAATATCATCTGTCATCGATCGAAGAAAATTCTTCTTCTTCTTCTTCCTCTCATCATGTTTTTTCTTTCCTTTTTATTTATTTATTTATTTACCTTTTTATCTATATATTTTTTTTTTGATTCTTTTTGATTTATAACAACGAACGACCAATGTTTTTTTTACAGCAAAGAAGATACGTCGTACATATATATATATATATATACGTATATATATATAAAAAAAAATCAGAATATTTTTTATATTATTTTGCTAAAAGCAAACAATTTTTGTAACTTTTTTAAATAATTTTTAATCTCTCTCTCTCTCTCTCTCTCTCTCTCTCTCTCTTTCTTTCTTTCTTTCTCTCTCATTTTCAATTTTCATTCATGCTCTCTCTCTCTCACTTTTTTGATATTCTTTCACTTTATCCTACAATTAATTCTACATCGATAAATTCCTAATCGAGATTACAATTTTATTTTCCCCGTATTTTCTGATTATTATTATTTTCTTTTTTTTTTTTGTAAAATTAATTTATTTTCCATCCGCTTCAATTATTATTATTATTTTCTCACAAATTTGTTGATTATTAATTTTTCTTTTCTTTTAAACACGTCCCCCCCTCCTCTTTATTATTTACTCCCACTCAATCTTCTTCTTTCTCTTTTCTACTTTCTTCCTCTTACACTTATTCTTCTTATATTTATTTCTCATTATATTTACATTTATACTTTTTTTTAAAAATGATATTTTATTTACAAAAAAAAATAATATAAAATAATAAAAGAAAATAGAAAAAAAACAACATTTTAAATGAACGTAAGAGAATAGTAATGATAATAAAATATTAAAAAAAAATATATATTGCATATATATATATATACATATACAAAAATATATGTATATATATATACATATACGAATATATTTGAAAAAAAAAAAAAAACAGAGAGGAGGAGGAATAAAAAAAAAAATAGAAAGAAGTCGCCTAAGGAAGATATTCCGTTCCAAGAAATAACCATAAACTTTCATGATCTAACTTGCAGGAAGTTCAAGGTCGAGATTTTGGTCCCCTCGTCGAAACGACTTGCCGAAACCGTTCGTATGCCATAAGTGTAACAAAAAGTATACCGTCAACGGGAGCCTGAAACGTCATCTTGAAGACGAATGTGGGAAAGAACCAAAACACATGTGCCCGATCTGCTACAAGCGTAGCCATCAGAAAGCTAACATTAAGCGTCACTTGAAAACAAAACACAGAGATATTTTATTTTTCAATCAGTAATCGAATAAACAAAAACAGAAGCAAAAACAAAAACGAATACAAAAACAAAAAATCAAAAAAAAAAAAAAAAGGGAAAAAGAAACGAGCCTAACTTCCTAATCGGTTAAAAGATGATTAAAACGCACGGGTGACACAAATTAATTAATTAATTAATAATTCCATTAATTTTCGAATTATTTGATTGCTATCGATAGATTGCTAGTTAGAAAGATAAGAATGAAAAAAATAATAATGATGATATAAATAATTATTAAATCGTTGTGTGCCATAACTTTATGGCAAAACGGAAAAAAGAAAAATATTATTCAAATAGTATGATGATGATGATGATGATGATGATGATTATGATTATGATTATGATTATGATAATAGTAATATTTTCTTTCCTCAAGATTTAAATCGCGTTATTGATTTTAATGAAATATTTTAATGATAGTCTAATAATAATAATAATAATAATAGTGTTAAGGAAAAATGAAAGACAAAAAAAAAAATAGATTAGGGTATAAAAATTAAGAATTAAGTTTGTTGGAAAGAGGAGAAAGGGGAGGAGAAGGAGGGGGAGGGGGAGAGAGGATGTTGGGTTTTGGGTAAAGGGAAACAGGGATAATTTTATATTAATGTAAGACATAGGGAAAAACAACAATAAAAAAAAATAAAATAAATGAATCCAAAAGCAAGGAGAGATGAGAGACAAATTTTTGCAAATACTTCTTTCTTCGGCCCGAAACGAAAAGAAAAGGTGAAAAAATAAAAAAGAAAAAGGCAAAATATATGTCATAGAAATAAATATACGTGCTATATATTGTAATAATACGTTAATGTTAATTATTAATTATCGTTTATTAGTTTTCTTGTTTTTTTTCTTAATTTCTTTGATTAATTAAAGTTGTTGAATTTTGACGTTTGTTTTTAGCAAATTTTCGTCGTCTTCGAGAAAAGAAAAACAAAAAAATGTTGAGGAAAGAAAATTCGATTAGACACACGCCTTTGATTTTTTATTCGCGTTGACAAATGATGATCCTTTTATTTGAGACTGAGAAAATTTGTAATAATTTACAAAAATAATAAAAAAAAAAAGGAATAAAAAAGATAAACAAAGAGAGAGAAACAAATTATCAGTTGGCGAAATCTTTTCCAAAAAAAAAAAACAAAAAAAACAAAATATATAAAACGAATGAATGAATATAAATATATCTGTGATCGTTAATAATTGTTTAAGATATTTTTGTTACGACACGATCGTCGTCGTTGTTGTTGTTGTTGTTACAATTTTAATCGTATAAAAAAAAGAATAAAAAAAAAATTTCGAGGATCGAAATGGAGAAAGAAAAAAGGTCAAAAAGAAAAAAAAAAAGATCCAAACTTGCGTTGTTTCGATTCGATTTCGTTGTCGCGCAATTTTAATCGTTTTTGCAATGATTGGTATTTTTTTTTCTCTCTAATTTTACCAAATTTGTTAATAGAATGTAAAATGAATGAATAAAAAGAAGAAGAAGAAGAAGAAGAAAAAGAAGAAAAAAGAAAAAGAGAAAAAAAAATAGAAAGAAAAGTAAAGAAAAATTAGAAAAATCTTTTTCTTTTTATTTTTTTTTTTCGTCTTCTTTAAACTCTCGTCCAATTAAAACTCGTCCATAGGATTCACATTTCATATAGAGACAAAAATTATGATGAAAGATTAGGTTGTAAGAAAAAAAAAAAAAAAAAAAAATACGAGGAGAAGATTATTTAAAAGCGATTGAAAAAATAAAAAAGAAAAAAAAAACAACAAAAAAAAGAAATAAGAAACTTCTACTTGCCGTGAAAAATATACAACACGTATAAGTACACCCACACACACACACACACATACATACACAAATATACAGACAAACCCAAATTATTACAGGTAATATTAAAAGTTAATAAATAATGAATGTAACACGCATCATAAACATGAATATACATATACACATACACGTACACGTATACACGCACCCTAGGACATATGTAATATGATAAAATGTTACAGAATTTATATAATATTTTGTAATGATCTGTATGTAACCGTTTTCAAAGCATTTTTTTTTGTCTGATTTAATCTTAATTTAAGTAAGTAAAGTAATATGCGATGAAAATTAAATGCAATCAAACAACCACGTAAACAAACAAACAAACAAACAAATATACATACTTATTATACGTAATAATTACTAATTAATTATTAGACTCATTTTACGGGACACGAATCATTCTCGTTTTATTTAAAAATAAGTCTTAGTGGATAATCTTACAATAAAAATAAAATCCTTAAACAATATTTTTATTCGACTATTTCACAAATGAAAAAAAAAAAAAAAAAAAAAAAAAACAAAAAAAAAACAAATCAATGTATATGCATATAGAGATATACATATGTATTATATTTAATCACAGAATATTAAATTTTTAATCATTTAGAATTTATCTCTTTCTCTCTCTCTCTCTCTCTCTCTTTCTCTCTCTTTCTATCTCTATGAATTAAATATATATGTATATGTATGTATATGTTATCGTTATAACGTGAAATTTATTAATCCATAAAATAACCCACGAAATAATTTCACAGGCCTGTTAAAATATCAAAAAAAAAAAAAAGACAAAATTACGTATTTTAATTAAATAGTAAAATAATAATAATAATAATAATAATAATAATAATATATAAATATATAATGTTAAAAAAAGGTAATAGAAAAGAAGCGGCAAGCATCGAAGACAAATCTAATTTCAATTTCGTACATTAACACTACAAAGCCTACTTTTGTTGTTTCATATTTAACCTAATTATTGTTTAGAAAAAATAAATTAATTTAAGTACAGTTATTACGAGTAAGACCACCCGGGTGTTTTTTTTTTTCATGATTTAACTGAATTACACGCTTTAACGGGTAACATATATATATACATTTTACATGGATATATTTTTACAAAATTTCAATTTTTTTTTTTATATTCTTCTTCTTTTTTCATCTTTCTCTCTTACTCTTTCTCTTTCTCTTTCTCTTTCTCTCTTTCTCTCTTTCGTCGAATCAGAATCTTGTACGAGAGGTATAAAAAAAAAAAAAGAAAAAAAAAAAAAAAGAAAACAAAATGTGTACAAAAGTTCATTAAAAATAAAATTAACGCATGGGATCATACGTGTTTACAGATTACGAGAAAATGGAAAGGTGGTACGTGACAATCGACAGCAGTCAAGGTAAAAGTAAAGTATGAAGGATAGAAAGAAAGAGAGAAAGAAAATATATTTTAACCCCCCCCAAGAAACACCCTTGCCTCCCTCCCCCCCCCCACCTTCTGTAATTCCTTTTCCTTCTAACTTTTCGATAAAACGATTGAACTAAATCGTAATGTAGGAAACATTTTCTTTCTCTCTCTTTCTCTCCATTTCATCTAAGAATAATAATAATAATAATAATAATAATATTAGTAATAGTAATAGTGATAATCATAATAATAATAATAATAATAATAATAATAATAATAATAATAATAATAATAATAATAACAACAACAATAATAACAATAACAATAACATGAATATATATATATATATATTTTTTTTTTTAATTTTTTTTGTTCTCTTCGTTCATTTATTTGTTAATTATTTTCTCTCTCTCTCTCTCTCTGTCTCTGTCTCTCTCTCTCATATACACTCTTTCGAGATTTGTTTATTTTTTAATGTCTTTTTTTTCTTTTTTTTCATCGAACGAACCACCCCCTATCTATCGTCGAACGAAAAAAAAAAAGAAAAAAGAAAAAATTAAAAATCTGACCGTTCGTTTTTTGTTTTTCTTTCGATCAGTTTCAGAGATGTTGAAGAAAGAAAGGAATCGGGTTAATTACGACAGTCCTTTCACCTGTTACAAATGCGGCAAACGTTACACCTGGACCGATTCGTTGACCAGACACCTGCGTGAGGGTTGCGGTAATTTGCCACGTCACAAGTGCGGCCTATGCGGTAGAAAATTCAAAAGGAGGGATTATTTAACGCGTCACGAACACAACGTTCACAGATCTGAAAATTGAATCTGAGACGAACGACGACGAAGACGAAGACGAAGACGACAACAATGCAACAACAACAACAACAACAACAACAATTTTTAACGAAAATGTGTCTAAAAACGACCAGTTAAAAAAAAAAAAGAACTGCGTTCAACGAAAAACTTGATCTCGGTGCGTTTTAACGTTCATAACTTATTCGTCATTGTTTAAACAAATAAATCAAACTATCTATCCTATTTATTTACAAAAAAAAAAAAAAAAAAAAAAAGAAAAGAAAATCATTATATTAATTATATTTAAGTGAAATCATTCATATCGGTGAAAAAGCCTATTATTTATTTATTTGTTTATTTTTGTTTTTAAACAGTATTCGTTTAATCTTTCAAAAACTAATAAAAAATAATTTGATAATAAATAAATTTAAAAAAAATAAAAAACAGAAAAAAGAAAATTCTACGATATACAACAAATATTCGCCATATATTTTCCATTATATTTTTCCCATAAAAGTGATATATATATATATATGTAGGATTGGAATAAATTTAGAAACGAAAGACATTAGGGTTTGAATGTTCACGAATAATCGAGAATAAGTGATAATTATTGTAGAATAAATATAGAAATCTAAGAAATGTCTTATCTTATTATGATAGGATAAATATAGAATTCAGTTAGAGAATGAGAGAGTATGCGTGCGTGGATGTGCTTAGCGTGGATGCGGGGAAGACAATAGGAAAATAGTATTTAAGGTGAGATAATGGGCAGAGGGGCAAGAGTTTATATGAAGATTTGAAGAGTTTTACGTGAAGAGTTTAAGAGTTCAAGAAAGAGTTGTAAGTGTAAAGAGTTGAAGAGTAAAGAGTTATATATCAGAGAATGATCAGAGAATCATCAGAGAATCATCAGAGAATCATCAGAGAATCATCAGAGGATCAGAGCATCAGTGTAAAGAGTAAAGAGTAAAAAATAAAGAGTTAGTCGTAGAAGAAGAACAGTTGCAGAGATCAGAAATCGCATAGTAAGAGGAATAAAGAGTATGAGAGTATCAGAGTAAAAGAGTGAAGAGTGAAGAGTATCAAAGAAGAGAGTAAAGAGTATCAGAATAAGAAAGTGTACAAGTAGGGTTACAAAAAATATTCCTACATATATATATATATATAATATACGTTAGAAAAGATAGAAGAAAAAATAATAAAGATCAACCGAACGATACTAACTGCTGACACGAACTGCTAGTATGTATATATACTTATAACAAATGTGTAAAAAGTTTCAACACAATAACGAGAAAATTGAATTGTGAGGCAAACAGTGCGCACACGGCCCAACCCCCCTTGTAAAAAAACAATCAACAAACAAAATATCACACGCGAATTCATGTATACAAACAAATATTCATCTTCTCGTTTGTTCAATCATTTTTTATCCTAAACTATTATTAATAATATTAATATTAATAATAATGATAATAATAATAATAATAATAATAATATGATATTGATAATTACGAACTTGATAAAAAAAATGGTCTGGAAAAGAGAGAGAAAAAAAATAGGAACAAACAAAAACAATGCGATCGTTTGTTTATTTCCTTACCCCTCTACCCTTCCCCCGCATCTCGATCACTTTTATTTGTAATTTTTATTATTATTATTATTATTGTTGTTATTATTATTATTTTTTTTTTTCTTTCTTTCTTTTATTTTTTACAAACTATCATTGAACCGTCGAACGTACGAAAACATTGAAAATACGATGATTACGATGATAATTAAATAAGGTTTCCCTCTTTACTCCACCCCCTACCCCATAATCCATCCCAACAAAAAAAAAGTTATTAAAATTCATCAACGACGAAGAAAAATTGATTAACGAAGAATGAGAGTTTGAAGAAGAAAGAAAGAAAGAAACAAAGCTGCGAGATATTTCGAATAATTTCCAATTATCATTTATTGATCTGCCATTTTTTTTTTCTTGTTTCTTGTCCTTTTTTTTTTTTTGTCCTCTCTGTTTTTCTGTTCACAGGATATATCACGAAATTCATACGAGCTAGGATTATTGAGAAAAAACCCCTGATGATATTATATATTCGATGGTACTGCATGCGGTAAGGAAGAATACAAAGGATGGGGATGCGGTCGTTGATCAATCAGTATCGTATACAAAAATCCCTGTAAATCGAATTATTTTCTACGATGGATGATGATTGTGCATGTGCTCTTGTTGTTGTAAAAATTAATAAAAAAAAAGAAAGAAAAGCTCTTACGTTTAAATCTAACTTATAAATCTAACTCTCATTGTATTGTACAAACAAAAAAAACTCAAAACTCTACCACACGCGCGTTTAATATTTTATTTAATATTTAATTTATATTATATTATATATATAAAAAAAAAAAAATACACACGCGAACGAGAAAATATTTCAAGAAGAAGAATTGTAGAATTGTATAAAAAGAGAAAGAGAAATAAAATAAAATAAAAATTGAAATAAATTGAAATAAATTACAGGACGAAAACTCGAATCGAAGAAAGAAAGAAAGAAAGAAAGAGAGAATAAAAAATATATAAAGTATAAGTACGAAAGTAAATAAAAATTTCTTTTTGTTCGAAAAAAAAAATAAAAAATGGTATAATTAAAAACAATAGAACTCGACGGAACGACAAAAATTATGCACCTATCGACGAATAATAATAATAATTATTATTTCTAACGAAATCTAGCGAGCAGTTATTACCACCATTACACTGCGTTATTTTGTCCTATTATTTTTTTGCTTATATTTTTCAGCTAAAAAAACTTGGGTCTGCGTGCAGTGCGGGAAACGTTATCTATGGCGAGGTTCCTTGAAGAATCACATACGAGTGGAATGCGGCAAAGAACCATCCTTCAACTGTCCAATTTGTGGAAGAAAATTCAAACACAAACATCGTTGGCAGTCGCACGCTAAATGCATGCACCGCATCAAATTGTAAAATTTTATATAAAACGTACAAGAGACTAATAATCCCTTATATTTATTCGATCAGTATTTTATTACGATAATTAATTAAGATCATTAAATTTGTTTAAATATATATATAAATATATATAAAAATCAAATTATTAAATCAAATAAATATGCTAATTTTTTTTATCATTAATCCATTTATATCATTTATTTCTAATTATTAATTGTTATTATTATTATTATTATTATTATTATATTTTCGTTAAACCCTTTTACTATTTATTTTATATTGAAATTATTTACTTTACTATTAATAATAGTAAATAATATTCGTATTTGCTTATTTTTCATTCTTTGTTTTTTGTCTTCTTTTTTTTTCTTTTTAATTTGTTTTAATCAACATTATGTATTTATTTAAATGAAATAAATAAACATGGAACTCACGAGAAAAAAAAAAATAAAAATAAAAAATAAAAGAGATATTAAAAAAATGCCAAACGAATTGTTCTTCCACTTTTATTATTATCATTATTATCGTCGTCATTATCATCATCATCATCATCTAGTTATATTAACGTTGTTATACGATTTTTTTCTTTTTGTGTTTTTTTTTTTTTTATTTTTCTTTTTCCCCCTTACAAGAATGAAATAACGATCGAAGGACGTTTCATTTTCAGCCCTGAAAAAGTGGAAACGTTCGAAGTGCAGCAAACGAATACGCGTGAAAAAAATCTTTGAAAAAACGTGCAATGCAAGTGGAGAATGCAGTAAGGGATCGAATGTACAGTGCAATTTTTTTTTTGGGGCGGAAAAACAATTCAACCACCAAACAACAACTGGCAACAACAATGCGCGAGGCACACGCATTAATTACGTTAATATTTAAAAATTAATCATTATTTTAAACGACTCCCCTTGCCATTTTGTATATCATTAAATAATGCGTTCTAACGCATTAATAATAATAATAATAATATATCAAAGTTGTGTAAATAAAATCATAATTGCATTCGCATTTAATTATTACGATATTCGTAATAATTAAATTCGAAAAATATGTTTAGTAATAAATAAATAAATTAATAAATAAATAAATTAATAAATTAATAAATAAATAAATTAATTAATTAATTATCTCTTACACATGTTTCCTAAAAAAAATCCTATTCGTAAAGCATGTTTTGTAATGAATAAACAAAATAAATAAATTATATTAATCTCCTAGGGGGGAATTATTTTTTGTACGTTCTGTTTATTAAAATTGTTAATAAAATTTTGATTCTACTAATTGATGTTGTATCCCATCGTTATTCGAATAAAGAAAAAAAAAAAACACATTTTTTTTTCAGCCGACACAAATTATTATTATTAATAAAAATTATCTTTCATCGATTTCTCATTATACATTATAATGATTCAATGGTTTCAATATTCAGTGTTTTTTCTTGTTCTTTCTACTCTTCCACCATCCCACCCACCCCCCGTCCATTCATGTGCTTTTGTTTAAAATGAAACTATCAAAACGAATGTATTGCATTAATCGTTTAAACGAAAACACAGATAAATAAAAAGAACAGGAAAATCGATAAAAATAAATAAGCAAAATTAAACATAAAAATTATATAACGATTAGACGATTATTATTATTATTATTTCTACTATTATTATTATTATTATTATTATTATTATTATTACGTACGAACTGATATTTTGTTATTTTCTTTTCTGTTTGACAGTGCCGACGTTGCTGCAGATGAAAAGGAAAGTAAATCTAACGAGTGGCATCTATAAATGTGTTTATTGCTCGAATAATTATCAATTGAAGTCATCGTTGAAAAGACACCTAAGACTGGGCTGCAGATATGAATCGAAACAATCGATTAGTAAGAACAATCAATTTCATTTACAAAACATATTTATTATTAATTAACAACCTTTATAATGTAAATCAAAATGTGTATTATTACATTTTTATAATACAACAAAAGATTTTGTAATACAACTGAATGTATACTACAAAATCTTGAATGAAAAATAGGAGAAAGAGGAGGACAAGGGGTAAGGGGTAGGGTTGTAAGAATTCATCAAAGAATAAATAATACATATATATAAACGATATACAATTATTGATATTTCAGCATTCGTAAGTATCCTATAAGAGTAATAAAAAAAAATAAAATAAAGTTTTTTATGTCTGGTAATCGTTTTAACGTTAATTAATTATTACCAATGAATCTGTTTCACGACGAAAACGTCAAAACTCTATTAACACTCTTATCGTTGTAAATTCAATATTAATATCTATCTTAAAAAATAATATTAACACATTAATGATTCTATATTAAATTATTATATTCTATTGTATAATGAAAAGTTATAAAACTTTTCCCTTTAATCGTACATAATAAATCCTGCAAGTGGTGGTTGTTGCGTGCGACGTGAATAAAAATTAAATTAAATTAAATTAAGTTAAATTAAAAACAAAAATTAACATATATTACATGTAAAAAAAAAACGAACGAACAATCGAATGAACAATTGTTTCTCCTTTTTCTTTTTGAAAAAGAAGGTTATCTTGGAAAAGAAAATATTCTAATCTTTTTTTTTGTTTGTTAATTTCAGATTCGAGTAACAGTGGTAACAGAAGAAAAAATAAAGGTATGGAGATGAGAATCAACACTAAAACCTGTCCCGATTGCGGTAAAAATTTTCTAAACCAGGAATATAAAAAACAACATCGGGTCGAGTGCCAAAAACAACGCGCCCACGGTTGTACCATTTGCGGGAAAAGATTCAAAAGGAAAGACCATTTGTCTAGGCACATTACCACAAAACAATGCAAAAGTATTACGACGGAATGATTTAATTTAATTTTTTTTGTTTTTTTTCTTTTTTTCTCCTACTCTTTTCGTGTGTTTACTTTATTTTTCATTTTATTTTTCGGAGTTCATTTATTTTGTTTTTGTTTTAATTTCTTTTTTATAAGGAATACTTCTTTTTTTATTATTATTATTATTATTATTATTATTATTATTACTATTTACTCGCATTTTATTCTCCGAGTAAATTCTATTAAGTATCAAGCCTAAAAGAAAAGTTTTATTTACTTTTGTTCGATATTCAATTGCATATACGATTAATAATTGAGTGTGTAGAAAAATTATAATGCACAAAAGTATATAATTAATTTGTCATTATTATTATTATTATTATTTCGTGTGTTATTAAAAAATAAAATGTGTATATCTTATAACGAAAGAACAGGAAAAGATTCTACATGAGAAATATTTTCTTTTCTACGTTATTTCATTCTACATTATTGATACTTATATATAAAAAAAAAAAACAAAAGAGAAAACGTAAATTTTGTTAAATGAAAAATACTAATCCAAAAAAACAAAAACAAAAAAATGATATTCTTTGTAAGTATTCTTTGTATAATTATTTTCTTTTCTCGTCATTAATTGTGTTTCAATCGATTTTTCTTTCTTTCTTTCTCTCTCTCTCTCTCTATTTTTCTCTTAGACAAAAAAAAAACACATACGGAACATGTCCTCTGTGTCCCATTCGTACGAAACTTTTTTCGCATTTCCATTTTTCAGGATTAAAAAAGTAAGAAAAAATTACGTGAATAAATTTCACAGAAACACGCGAACCGAGCCCTCCCCCCACCCACCCTCCCTCCTCTACCCCCTCCTCCCCTGAAACCCCCACTGTGTGCACCGAAGAAGAAAAACTTTGTTTATGTAAACTTATTATTAATTATAAAAGAAAATATAACCAAAAAACACTAAAAAAAAAAGAAAAGTGATGTATCCAACGATAATAATGATTTTAATTGTGGACAATTTATGGTGAATTCTATTGTGGTGTTTGACAATATTATTGATTGAGTGTCAATAATTTAATACAACGTTGATTGTGAAATATATAATTGATATGGTTGGCGATCACGTGGTCAAGAAAGTGGCAAAAAATATTCCTTAATACTTATGGGTATCCCCCTTAAATATATAATATATCTTAGTGTACGTTTATTAGAATTTAAAAACAAATATATATAAACATACACATACACATATATATATATATATATAATACACATGTCTCTACATGCATATAAAAATATTAATTTGTCTCTCTCTTACTTTCTCTTTCGAAAAAAAAAAAAAAAAAAAAGAAACCAATTGCTTGCGACAATTGTACGAATTACACAAAATTTTCACTCATATATAATATTTCAAATAATAAAACGTACAAACAAATGCATATAATAATAATAATAAGCGTACAATAATACGAAGATCATTATTTTGTAACAATAACCACATCGCAATTGCACTTTGAGAAAATAGGAGGAGGAAAGAAAAAAAAAAAAAAAAAGAAAAAAGAAATAACAAAAGCAACAATAAAAAATGCAAATTAATTACTATGCTTGCCTGCAAGATCACTTTCGCTCACTTTCTATAATCTTTCTATCTCACAATTTAACTCTCTTACAATTCCTACATAATTTATTCGACGATTCGTCCTAAGATCCATCACCCCCCTCCCAAAAAAAAAAATCATCCCCTCTCTCTCTCAAAAAGAAACAAAAATTTATTGAAGGTATCACTTTCGAAAAGAAGCAAATAATACGACGAAAATTGTTCGATTAATGTTCGAAAAAAGAAATAATAATAAAAAAAACAGGAATCTGTCTCTCTCTCTTTCTCACACACTCTTTCTCTCTTTCTCTCTCTCTCTCTTTTCCTCGCTTCGCAATTATTTATATTTCCTTAAAAAAAAAATCGGAGAAAAAGACGAACGCGTGAAAAAAAGAAAAACAGAAACGGCAATTAACGACGCGGGGGGGGGGGGGGAAAAAAACTAAAGTAACAAAGTAAAAAAGTAAGTAAGGGGAACGGGGAGGAGAAAGGGATGGAGGTTAGTAAATATTATAGTCGAAAGAAAGAATAGGGGATGACAATTGTTATGAAAATGAAAAGTAAAGATACTTAAAAAAAAAGAAAAAAAGAGAAAAAAAAAAAAAAAAAAAAAATGTAAAAAAAAAGTTTAAATATTACTAACGTCGGATCATTGTCCGTTTGTTTTTTTGCAGGAGTGTTAGCGAGTATGTTACTTTCAACGGATATTCAACATTATCAAGAAAGGAATAACGTTACATGGTCACGTAGTGGTGGTGGTGGTGGTGTTGGTTATGCGAGTGTATCCTATAGAGCGATGAGAGCACAAAGGAAAAAGGATACCACGTCTACGAAAAACAACGGACCCGAAAACAAATACGTGTGCAACAGGTGTGGCAAAACCTATAAGGCATTGACATCGTTGAGTCGTCATAAAAGATTAGAATGCGGTGTTGTACCTTGCGAGGTCTGTCCGATTTGCGATAGAAGATTCAAACATAGATTCGTCTTAAATTCCCATATAGTTGGATGTCAAAGAAGATTAAATCATATTATACAAAAGAGAAGCGAGTCACCGTATTTGCCCGAAGATCGGGACAATTCTTAATCAATTTATATTGTACGTCTCTATATATATATTATTATTATTATTATTATTATTTTTTATTTTTTAACGAGATTTATTTTCCCCCTCCCCCTCCACCTCCACCTCCACCTCTTCCTCTTCTTCTTCCTTTTTTTCTTTTTTCTTTTTTATTATTACTATTATTACTAATATTACTATTCATCGTTAGGATTATTTTTTTAATCTTTAAATTTCAAACATTTAAACCTAAGACCTCTACGATCAATTCGTTATACATTTTTGTACATCTTTGTATTCACGAAGTTACATCAATCGGATCAACTGAACTTTCGTTAACGGAATTATCGAATCTTTTTTTTTTTTTATTTTTCTTCCTATTATTACATCATCGTTTTCAAGAATACACCTCTTCTCTTCTATTTTTTCATTATTATTATTATTAATATTATTGCCCATCGTTAAGATTAATTTTTTGTTCTTATAATGGTCAAACACAAGAATTTAATTCGTAAATATGTAAAAAATTAGAAGAAACGCAGATACGATAAGAATATTGACTGGAAAATTTAGTATTTGCGGTAATGAGCTTTCGAATTCCTAACGCCAGCAAATAATAATAATAATAATATAATTATAATATAATAATAATAACGATTAATTTGATTTTTTTTTTTAATTTGTTCACAATCGTGTGCATCATTTATATTTTACGCATTAATACTGAAACGATAGTATTTTTTAATTTTAGTTCTAATATTTTCTTACTCTCCCCAATTTTTCAGTCTCCTAAACCCCCATAAAATACCACTCCTTACCCGTCCCCCCTCATCCAAATGTATGTAAATAAAACAAATAATCGTACGACTTCGAAATATTTTATAATTAATGTAGCTCTAACGAGAAATCATCGATAGTAAGAAATATTTGTGGTCGGTTGTGCTAATGTTAAACAAATTCACGATTTTTATTATTATTATTATTATTATTACTATTATTATTACTATTACTATTATTATTATTACAATTTTTTTATTATTCTGCGTAAATTTGTTTTTTGTTTTACAAACAAATTGCTGAAGGATGATTAAAAAAAAAAAGATCATCGTCGTGTTAAGATGTTAAAGAAAGTAAGATAATCCGAGCGAATAATTAACAATTCGTTTTTATTTTTGAACAAGTACAACGCACAAGTTTTGTATCTATAAAAAAAAAAAAAAAAAAAAAAAAAAAAGAACGATCACCAATCGTTCGAAGTAAAAAGAAAAATATGATAAAACCCTTCGAACAGAAAGTTCTTTTTCTGTTTTTCTAAAGAATTTTTAAAAACACTACGATAGACGCATATATTCATTCGTGAGAAACTTTCGAGGAGATTAATCAAATAAAAAGAATTTTAACTGCGATTATTATGTTTGTAAATAAAAAGTACGCGTTCCAAAGAAAAGAAATTAATGATATATAAGTGAAACATAAAAATATAAACAATATAACGATAGAAACAACGTAATGAAGACAATTTTGTATCATGTAATCGACAGAATGACGAAAAATGAAGAAAAAAAAGAAGAAACAAAGAAAAACAGGACGAAAACGCGAATGCAATATTGATTTTCATATATTTTTAATTATTGTTTTGTCCAAGCAATTTTCTTTCTCTCTCCCGATTGGTGACACACACCGACATGCTTTGTATACTCATAACGTTTTATGTATACTAATGTGAATAAACGGATCTTAATGTAAACACGATAAAATCCTCACTCCCAAACCCTACCCCCAATCATCCCTATCCTCTTTCCTACGTTATAATTTCAATAAAAATTGTCTCTTGTATTTTTTTGTATCTCTTTTCCTATATATCTATCTCTCTTTCTCTCTCTCTCTCTATCTATCTTTCTCTTTATCTATGTATTTTTCTCTTTCTCTTTGTATTTTTTTTCTTGCAATGTTATATCTTATAAATTGGATTGAATTTTTTTGTACTCGAATTGTGTGTGGTGCATTATATATATATATGTTATGTAGAAATTAATTTGGTACCTTTTTAAAACGAATATAGTATTTATTTATGGCACCGAATTAATTTCTACACGTATCTATTATGTATATATATATATATTCTTTTTTATTTATTTATTTATTAAATATTTATTATATAATAAATATTATATATATTTATTTATAATTAACAAACACAACAAGAAAACAAACAAACAGGCCTAGAAGCCAACAGGTAAAATAATTAATTAAATTTATATTTAATTGTCACATAATAAATATTTTTCTCTTCCCTTTTACTTCTTCTTCTTCTTTTTTTTTTCTTATTTTGTATCTAGTTAACAATATCTTTTTAACCGACAAAATATACTCGTTGGATTTGATTTATCGTAGAATAAAATAAAAAAAAAAAAAAGGAACAAAAAAAAACACGTAAATAAAAATAATTAACTAACAACATCGTTTCGATATTTCAGAATACATGCCGGCCATCGAGATGGATCCATTGTACGACGAAAATTTCAAATTGGATATTAACAATCCGTCAACTTCGTCAATCAGTTTATGTACTGTCAATCAACAACGCTTCGAAAATACGCAATTGGATGATCAACAATTTTTGTGCAAGGACATGCGCATTTATTCAATTGTATTAATATTTTCAATTATAACGAAATAAAGTTTTATTATTTTTGTGAAATGCGTAGGTGTTCGATAGATTTGATTTTTAACCAGGCCAATCTCATTTAATCACAATAATAGATCCAAATATTTTCATTATAATCATTCATGTTTTGTAACAGTCTGTATTCTGGATAATTAATATTGTACGTACGTTCTATTAATAATAATAATAATAATATAAATAATAATAATAATAATAATAATAATAATAATGATAATAATAATAATAATAATAATAATAATAATAATAATAATAATAATAATAATAATAATAATAATAATAATAATAATAACAACAACAACAACAACAACAACAACAATAATAATAATAATAATAATAATAATAATAATGATAATAATAATCTCAATTAAAACGTAGATGAAATTCTTTTTGGAAGATAATCGTCTTGTCGTTATCTGTAAAAAAGATAAATCGACAAATCGTTTAAACTAATCTTTTCCAATAGTTTTGAAAAACTATGAGGGGGAAAGGGGAAATAAAAATTTTGATCGAAAAATCAAAAAATACATTTTATGTAGTACTAAAAACCATGTAAATCCTCATCCTTCACCATCACCACCACCCACGCGTGTACGATTGAAATTAAAAAGGAAAGAGAAAAAAACAAAAAAAGCAATTGTTTTTGCGAACAATATTTGATATTTCCAAAATTATTTAAAGAAGAGGAATAAAAATAAAACATCTTTTATCGAATTCGGAAAATAATTTTGCATGGTTCGTTAGTCGAGGATGTTAATTTTATATATATATATGAAGAAAAAAAATAAATAAATAAATAAAAAATAAAAAAAAAGGAAAATATCGGAAAGATTTTTTTCAGATCGGATCGATTAAAATTTCATTAGTATGATTAACAATTTTGTTAATGATTCGCAGATGATGATCTTCAAAATCAAGTGGGTCTGGCTGGATGGATAATCAAACAAGAAGAGGATTATGGTATACCCCATAGCTTTCTTCAAATGGTTCAAGCTGTTAATTACAATGATACAACGTTTAAAAAGGATCTACGTAAGAAAAATACGAAGAACAATACGTATGTTATTTGCGAAGAATGTAGTAAAAGTTTTTCAAGATTGGACAGTCTTAGAAGACACGAGAAACTTTATTGCAGGGCTAAAAGTGATAAAGTCATTTGCGAATTTTGCAAAGCTAAATTCATTAATTCTGATTTATTAGCAAAACACGTTCAAGCGATCCATGCCGATAAATTATAATTAATTGATATCTGATGTGTGTGATTTACAGATCGTTTGATTTTTTTGTTTTTTCTATTTTATAAACAATAAACAAATAAAACAAAAGAAATAAAGTACATTTAATAAATCGAAATAATTTTTATCTTGTAATAGTATCTCATTAATATTATCTTTTATATGTTTTATCGTTTATGGAAATTCATTCGGTGACATGAATAAAATATTAAAAATTTTGTTTTTTGTTTTTTTTTAATAAAAGACACCGATTTAATTTCTCTGCACCCCTATATATTATAGTTATTATTATTACCCTCCCTTTTTAGTTTTATTTTCATTATATTTTTGTATATTTCACAAATACTAATTCAAAATAATGATAATCTTTAAGCGTATGACTTGATTCAACTTCGTTCGTTCTTCCTTTGTGTAAAATTCCCAAAGTGGTTTTTGTTTTTATAAATGTATAAAAAAATACAATTACTTTTCTTGCTAATTGCATTCTTCTTTTTCTTTTTTTACACAAAAAAAAATACTTTCATATTATAATTAAATATTATTCGCGATGTAGTTGAATCATACAAAACCGTACCAAATATAAATAATATAACATTTTATTTGATTTTATTCGTCTGATCTGAATTAATGTGAGAGAAATATTGAAAAGAATTTACATCTCAATCAAATTATTAATGTTTATGTAAATTTAATTATTTTCTTTTTTTTTCTTTTTCTTTAAATTCGTAAGATCGTTTGAAATTGTAACTGTTATATTGTTTGGAAAATAAACAAAAATCCTCTTATACTTATTATTAGAAAAACGAAATTATTTTCAAAACGATCTAATACTATTATTATTAAATAATAGTTAACTAACCTTTTATATATATATATTTTTTTCCAAATACACGTCTCATATTATATTATAATTAATACAACCCGGAAAGATCATCGGATAATATTATTCAATAATTTTGTATATTTTGTAAATGAAAAAAAAAAAAAAACAAAACCGGATAAATTCAATGTTAATTAAAATAAAGAAAGCAGCTCGACCAATCTCATTCGACGAATCCGAAAATTTTCATTCCTAATCCGTCAAATAATAATCCCGAATTATAAATCATTGGTTTTTCTTCGATTTATTTTTTAAATTACGTCATTTAAATAAATACAATCATTTAACAAATATAATCTTTGATATCTTTTATTTCCTATTTTAAATTAAAGATAAATAAACGATTATATTTATAGATTAATTCAGTTAATGGTACTTATGCATTTATTTTGAAATTTTTTAAACGTCTAGAAAACAAAATATTATTACTTTCTTTTATTCTAAACATAAATCATATTTCTTTTTGTCTTAAGATTTTTTCTTGTATTCATTTTGTTTTCTTTGTACAACGAAAGGAGGAAATCGAAATAAAATAACGAGGAAATAAATGCAACTAACAAAGATATTTTATATTTTTTAATTTCAGATAACGAATGAGAATCGGAACGTTAATGAAGAAAAGGAAAGAAAACACAATGATCGTGGGCTTTTCTAAAGAATATCAATTATTCTAAAAAAATTACATAACAAATTCGTGCGATTTCTAAAGAAGAATAATAGGCTAATAAAAACAACGGCAACAACGAAAATAAAATCTAATAAATACTACAGCAACAAAATTAGCAATAAAAAAATACTTTGGACTATACAATAAAAAATAAAAAAAAAACACTGTTAATCAGTGTTTCGTAACTATTTCGTTACATAATAAAACAATACTATGTAATCATTGGAATTGTAATTAAAATAAAATATTATTTATTTCTGTCAAAGTGTTAACTTGATAGATTTGATTTTTTTCTCACCGATCACATTAAATTATTCCAGATATTATTATTATAATATATGATTATTCTTACGATTGAATTTACTGTGAATATTTTAAATTATACTCGTATACGTAATCGTGTGTACACTATTATTAATACAAATATGTTTTATCACAAACACCAGATATAAACAATATTTTGAACGAAATGGAAATAATGCATGTTCATTCGTTTAAAACTGTATTCCCCTTGATATTTTTTTTTTTGGAAATGGGAATTTACATCATGTCAAATGAATTTAAATTGTTTGATTAACAATTTTTCTCGTATTCGCAAGAAATGATCGTTACACTCAAACCTTTGTTTCGTTGAAAAAAAGACAAACCCATTCAGCCAAGTCCACGGTCAGAAAAATCATTTTCTGCGAATCAAAAAAAAAAAGATATATCATTAATAAGACAAATTAAATTCATTTAATATGAACAAGATAACAATTGAACAATTTCCATTGATCATAATTAATAAACGAGAGAAAAGATATGAGAGAGAGAAAGTGAGAGAGAGAGAGAGAGAGAGAGAGAGATTGTGATAGAATGAATGAATATAAAATAAAAAAGAAAAGAAATCAAACAAGCACGTGCATGGTTTCTCATCGTAACCGTTAGAATGATCGATCAAGATAACATAAAAGATAAAACATAAAACATACAAATAAAAAGAAAATCCTATAATCTCGTCTCTGTTAACGTTAGTCAATGTGTTATATTTTCAGGTGAGAATGCCAAAGTGACAGGAAACCTAACCGAGGATAATCATCATCATCATCATCATCGTCACCATCACCATCAACATCATCACCACGATGAAGATTCGGAAATTTGCGAGGTGCCGTTTCACGGACAACTGACAATGAATTATCTTTTATGCGATTCGTCAATCTTGAATCCGGTTGAACCTAGCATTGTTCAAAGTAGAACCAGCAACAATACTGGCACCAGTACCAGTACTACCAGCAGTACAACCAAATCCTGTCAACAATTTCGTTGCGACGGTTGTGGTAGAACTTATACGCGAGTCGACAGTTTGAAACGTCATCAACAAAAGTGCGAGGATTTGTTGGCCTCCCTTCAAGATCGTCAAGACAATTCGGAAAGGTTACAACAACAGGAATATTCGTGCAACCAATGCGGTAGGAGTTACAGAAGATTGGACACTTTGAGAAGACATCAAAGACTCGTATGCGCCGACAAGGATTCTGTTCATTCCGTCATCAAGACTGATAAAACTGGCACATCTTAAAAAGATACACGACACGACACGATACACGTACACACACATACGAACAAATAATTTTAACACTAGATTTACGGATGTTTGGTTCATTATTCTTTAATGACTTACAAACATTGTTTGAATGAAGGCTTGAGTAGAGAAAAGGTATTAATATTTACGTAATTAAAAAACTAACATATATTTTTAAAAAATAATATTTAAGTTTTATATATATATATATAGTAATCAAATTTTTAATGAGTCAAATCGGCTGAATCCGTAAATCTAGTATTAATTAACTATCTATCATCGTATATTGTGATCTCTGTGTATTTTCGAGAACCATCTACACTCCATCTAATTGTTACGCGAAATACCTTAATTATTTGTTTCTATTTTTTTTCCTATTTTATATTTTTATTAAAAACTCATAACGTTTCGCTGACTCCGCGGATCCAAGTTTTTATTTTTTTTTTTTTATTAACCATATGAGTGCTCCGAATGCGAATAATAGCAATGTCGCGGTTTGCGTATCGATCATTGTTTCGAAATTTTGTTATTAACAAATTTGCTTATTATCCGTAACGTCAACCCATTAATTTACTATCATCGTTAATTATCAACGTGTATGTAAAATGTATGATATATTCAAAACCACGAACAAGATGTGCATTTACGACAATGTGAATTTTTTCGCTATAAATGTTTTCATGATTAAATCAACGAGCTTTTTAATATCCATACACATTCGTTCAAATTAAATCCAACGATTAAGGATAAATCGAAATACGAAGTTTTGTGAAACGAGAAATAAAAAAAAAGTTATTCAAATTTTTATTTAAAAAAAAAAAAAAGAAAAACAAAAAACGAACGTGTATATGTATATATGTGTGTACGAGTGTGAAATATTTTTTGGTTTTGTTTTGCTTACGTGACAATTACATCTGTCGGATGGGTGTGATATTTTTTTGTCGGTGCAATTTTACCTCCTCCACAGCCCGCTCCTTATTTTTTTAAAATTGTTAAAATATATAAAAAAAAAAGAAAAAAAAGAAAAAAGGCACATATATACATAAACACATACACACACACACACACACAGAGTAACCACAAAATTGCGTGCGAATTCGAACACGTGAAAAATCTTCTTCCAATGCGTATATCTATACACACACACGCAGATATATATGTATGTAACAATTTTAAAAAATGCGATTTCGATGTTCACCATCTTTTGTGTCTTAACCATTTTTCTGATTGAAAGAAAGAAAAAAAAAAAAAAGAAAAGAAAAGAAACGAAAACACGTCGTCTTTTTCAAATTTATCGTAATTTGGACGTACATACTATATATATATATATTTTTTGTTTGTTTGCTCAGTTTACCTCCCTCGTCCGAATGAAAATAACAATGATATTTAATTTTTCTAAATAAAAATGACTCGCTCAGAGAGTAAAAACCAAAAAAACCATACGAGAAAGTGTTGCGTGATTTTAGAAACAAACCAGAACAAAACAAAAGAAAATCATTTTTGGACGAAACAAAATTTCGGACGTACCCTTCCTCGAAAAAATCTCCTCCATTTCTCCCCCCCCCAATTTTTCCTCAAAACAACAAAAAAAAAAAAGTAACGTCTCCTAAATAATCCTAAATTTCTCGGAAGCTCTTGCCATTTTTATTTATTCTCGTTTAAAACGGGATTTATAATCTCAAATAAAAAAGAAACCAAAAAAAAAAAAAAAAAAAAAAACAAACAAAAGCAATCGTTAGGGTTCGATCGAGACCTTTTTTTCTTATTTTTTTTTTCTTTTTTGGAAGAAAAAATTAAGGAAAAGAATAAAAAAAAGAAAAAAAAAGAAATAATAACAATAAAAATAAAATAAAATAAAATAAAATAAAATAAAATAAAATAAAATAAAAATGAAACAAAAAAAGGAATCGAATTATTAAAAGAGAGAATGTTCCTTAATCAGAGGATTATCCATCAACGTGATGAACCTAACCAATGGCAATTCTTAATTATTCCAGCAGATAATATGGAAGACAGTAAGGAGTACGACGCACTCTGGATGCTGGAGAAAAAAGCCCGTAGCATTGGTGAGGATCAAGATCAACCATTTCTGGGACCGATTAAATCTATCTCATCTAAGATGCCGGAACAAGCTGGTCCGAGTTATCCGATAGCACAACTTTATGGTGGGGACTCCTACATCGCTGTACTACAAACGCAATACGTCTGCACCGATTGCGGCAAGAAATATAAATGGCAGGACAGTTTGAAGAGACACAAAAGGGTTGATTGTGGAAATAAAGAAAAAAGATTTCTATGTAATTTTTGCAACAGAAAATTCAAATATCGCTACGAACTTAAGAATCACATTACTGCTCATCATAAAATCTGAATTATCTTTCTCTTTCTTTCTTTCTTTCTTTCTTTTTCATTTTTTTTCTTTTTTCTTAAGATAATACATTCGTGACCTTAAACATTGTCAATGCTTTATTATCTTTAGAATTTTTTCCTTTTCCTCTCTTTTCTTTGGCAACAATTTGTTCGTATTGTGTTTTTTTTTTATTTTTTTTTTTATTTTATTAATCAATCGCTTTGCATTAGTATTATTCGATATTAGTTTTATTAGGTTCAACACGTTGACTGTCATCGATGGGATCCATGTGTGTTCTATTTAGTAACCAACATTATTAATTTGTTTTATATCTTTTATTGTAAAACATGTCAAATGTTTTATTGACAGTCAACGCGTATAAATATTATAAGATGGTGCTTATAGATAATATTAATAATATAATGCGACGCGATACACGATGGTGTTAATTTAAAAACAAAATTAGTTGATCATCGTTGTGATATATTTAAACGCGATTTACTACTTTGTTGCATTTTATTCTTATATTATTATTATTATTATTATTATTGTACTATATCTATGTTTAAAAATTACAATTAAGATTTTCATCATACGAATCGAAAACTTATAAATAAAAATATCAACTGTGATTTGTCGTTAAATCTATAATGATGATGATGATGATGATGATGATGATGATGATGATGATGATGATGATGATGATTACGACGAATTATGGCAAGAGAAGTGACACACGTGCGAAAACTAAATTATTATTTCCTCTAACGATATCCCTCAGTCGTATATAATTTTTAATTTTAATCCTCGATCGTTTAAAAAAAAAAAAAAACAAAACAAATACAAAACAAAAATTATCTGGTAGATACAATTTGTTGTACAAATTATTGATCGAGATAAATATATATATATATAGGGAAGGAATGATATATCAAACACGTTTGAACATTTATTTCAATCCTATTCATTAAACAGGCGAATGAAATTAAAGTTTTTCTTGTTTTTTTTTTCTTTTCCTTTTTAGTTATCTTTTCTAAATTTCAGGAATCTTTCCGATGACAACAACGATCTTCAAAAAATACTCGTCAGGATTTGAATATTGCAAGCCAAAGTTATTGAAACATTTGTAACAAATGTGGAAAGAAATAAAAAAAAAAACGTACATTTTAGGAAATTGATTTGTCGCGTAGAAATTAATTACGATAAAAAGAAGAAAAAAAAAACTGTCTAAGAAAAAATTGCAATAACTGCTGCTATTTTCTTATCTGTTTGGGCATTTATTTTTTTATATACGTTAGATATATATATATATATAATGTTTAAATATAATAAATACGAAAACGTTAAACACCACGGGAAATTATCTAATTGTAAATAACCCAACAAACGAAAAATATTCTTTTTATCCTTCATTTTCCTCTACCTCTTCAAAAAAAATAAAAGAAAAAAGAAATAAAAGTATCGGAATTATTAAGAAGATTAATTATTGTACCTGCGTGATATATCATACTACCGCTTCTATTGGTGAATGGTTTATATGTGTACGACTATATTACTTATGTTGTGTGTTGCGTCCGTGCTTTAATGTTAATTACTATCTCTCGTTGCCGATTACATAAATAACAAAATAAATCAAACAATTATAATAATGGACAAAAAATTAAAAAATAAAGAAATAATTCATTATTAAAGAAATAAAATCTAAGAGAGAAAAGTGAAGAAATCTGGTTTAAAAAAAAAAAAAAAGAAAGAAAAAGACAAAAAGAACAAGCTGAAAAATAAATAAAAATAAAAGCGTAGATTTTGCAGATAAAAAAATAAAATAAAGAAAAAAAAAACAAATATCTTAATATATTAGGTTTAACAATTAATTTAATACCTTTCAACAAAATCTATAATCCATTAATTGAAATAATTTCAATTTATATTCGATGACTTCTGTCAATCTTACAAACGATCGTCAAATTCCTCGACCAAGAAATAAATTACATGCAATGATTTTCATGCGCAATGAATTCAATTAACGTATCGAGGAACCGAATTAATTGATACGCCTAATATGAAAAAAAAAAAAAAAGAGAAATAATAAAAGAGAAAGCAAAAAAAAGATTGATATTAATTAAGGTGAGGTTCGACGAGATGAGAAGTGGAATAAAATAGAGAAAAAGAAAGAGAAAGGAAGAAAAAAAGAAATAAACGACTGACAAATGTTCTTAATTTTTTTTTAGAACGGAAGTATTCGCCGAGCGCGGCCATCGATTGGTATTATCAATACCAAACCTTGTACCTACGTCTGATGGCCGAGAATCAAATGGCCGAAAATGTTAGCAGTTCTGGAAACCTGAAATCACCTGGTAAGGAACAACAACAACAACAACAACAACAACAACAACAAC
The DNA here is from genome assembly GCA_010416925.1 of Polistes metricus. NCBI lineage: Eukaryota > Metazoa > Arthropoda > Insecta > Hymenoptera > Vespidae > Polistes > Polistes metricus. Next base: position 4,186,719 of record QUOH01000019.1, read on the forward strand.
AGACGACAACGAGTAACAGAAAGCAATCTAACGATAACCCCAACAATTTGAATCACCAACTTGTACAGAAGCAAACGACTAATAATTTGGAATCGGCTAATCTTCAAGGAAATTACGGAACTATGTATTCTTGTTTACGTTGCGGAAATGCATACACCAGGCCTCACTCGTTGAATCGTCACATCAGATTCGAATGCGGTGTAGAACCGCAATTCGAGTGTCCAATTTGTCACAAAAAATCCAAACACAAGCACAACCTTTTGTTACACATGCGAACCCATCAAAAACCTTGAGTACAAATTTTTTTTCCTTGCTACTTGATTTTTTTTCTTTATTTTTTTGGGAGCTTTTTATTTCTTTTCTGTATTTAAATCGACTATTTACGCGAACAAAATGAAAAGCTCGTTCCTATCGATCAAATTCGTTTTAAGATTTCGATTTACGACAAATCCTTGTTTAGGACGTATCAAATAACGTTTATTGATTGCCGAGACAAGATTTTTTCTTCGTCTTTACTTTTTATAAATATATATTTGCCAAGAATTGAATATTTTCATTTTCTAGGGGTAAGGGAGGGATGGGAGTAGTTTTTCTTTTTTACGACGTATTATGACGCATATTTTTTTGAAATAATCGATTAGAAAATTTTTTATTCCGAAATTCTTGTGAAAATGTAATATTCTTTCCTTATCAGTTTAAGAAGGTCTTCCAAAGATTTAGAAATGTAAGTCTTTGTTATTTCTTATAATCCTTGTTACAATTATACATTACAAGATAATATTTTTATTGTAGAATAATAACTATGTAGGAAACAAGGAATCGTATGATTCATTATTATTATTATTATTATTATTATTATTACTATTATTATTTTTATATATGTTTTCTGAGATATTCGTGGAAACAATATCAAAGTAGCCTGGTGAGACACATTATAAAAATTATTATTATTACTATTATTATTAGGGAAAAAATTCTTTGAATCGATTGTGAAAAAAAGAAAATGTCTATTCATCTCCATCAACAGGGCTGTATTTAAATTTACAAATTTTAATTTTAATTAAATTACTAATTTAAATTAAATTTACGATTATAAGTAGTAGCAATATGTAAAGATTAACTTTAATATTATACGCCTGTTATAAATACGGCCCTGTCCATCAATCAATATCTTCAAATATAAAAAAGTAACGATCTCGAAACATTGCGTTGAATATAAGGTAACGTTACCGAAAATAGACTGACTTTTACTGCCATTTAATTAAAAATAAAAAGAAAAAAAATACAAAAGGAAACTAAATTTGCATTACTAGTACGAAAAATTTTACATCTCGTGTGTTTGTTTTATTTTTTTTTTGTTCTTTTCGTTGTTCCTACTATCATGTAAACCGCGCGTGAATATGGAGGAACGAGAAGTGTCCTAAATTTGGTACACCCGTGTTTAGAATAAAAAATAAGAGAAAAAAGAAAGTTGTTTTTTTTTTCTGTTGAAACTCAAAATTTTTTAGTCCACCCGTGTTATGTATTATATACTTTGTATATGTCATAAATATTATTTTAACACGTTTAAAAATGCATGCATACGTATATGAATGTGTACATATGTCTAATCTGTGTATACGCGTAATTTGAATTTTTGTTAATTAAAATATAATACACATTACGAAAGAGAAAATAAAAAACGAAACTATGTTAAAAAATAAAAAATAGATATAAAATAATTTAAATAAATCGATTAATAATAACTAAGCACCAATCGCGCTACTTAAAGAATAATTGTAAAAAAAATAAAAATAAAAATAAAATAAGCTGTGATCTAATAAGGTGCCACGTATGAATTATAAATAAAAAAAAAAAAGAGAAGAAGAAGAAATTTAATCAACGAATAAGAAAAGTATAAAACAGAGATAAGTCGTGTTAAAAATGAAAAAAAAAAAAAAAGAAAAAGAAATATATAAATAAAAGATAATAAAAAATAAAAAATAAAAAAGATGAAAATTTATCTATTAATTATTACTACGTGTATAATATTGTTTATAAGAGTTGAAAAATGCGGCAGTGCCAAAACAATGAAACAATAGTCTGATGTATATTATACGATAGAATCAAAAAGAACATTTTTCTATATAAAATATAAGAAAACATTGTACGATATAATTTATGTATGAAAATCTTTCCTTTATATTTTACGTATTACAAAATATTGGCTAGCGTATTGTATTATGACCAAAAAATTATGTACAATATTTGCATATGCATCCAAATCTGTTCCTTAAAATACGTTCCTTAAAAAAAAAACGTATAATAAACCGTACAAAAAAAAATAATAATGAGAACGTAACTGTAGAAATTCTAAAACATTTATGGGAGAGTTTGATGATTCTACACGAAAAACTAAAATCGAAAATGTAGTACTATATTATTTCAAAATTACGTAAAAGAAAATTGTGTAAAAAAGAATAATTAGGTGTGTATATGTTTTAAACAATGTACTATTATAAATATGTAAGTAGATACTTGCATACGTGAACTTGAAGAAAAAGAAATAACTATTATTATTTAAAATTACTATGTTTCTCACTTGTGTGTATGCTACATTACGTGTATATAAGAAAAAAAAAAAAACATAAAGAGGATTAAAAAATATAATAAATATATTATAAATTCTTATACATATATACATAGATATGTATGTGTATATAATATGTAACAAATGTTAAAACACAATGGAAATAAACAAATGTATAATTTTGTAGTCTATAAGGATTTGATAAAAATTTTTTCGTTAGAAAAAAAAAATAAGGAAAAATCTATAAAAATAATATGTATAATATATCAACTGTTCTTTGTAACTTTGTATACTATTTTGAATTACTTAAGAAAAAAGATGAAAGAATATTTAAAAAAAAAAAAAAAAAAAAAAAGAAACAGATACATTTTAAAGGAACAATTTAGTACACGTTCGTCGGCAAACATCATATGAGTACAGTGAATGCAGTAAGTAATTATTTCGCTTTTATTTTTTCATTTTATATTTGTTATCTTTTACATTTCATCGAATGATGATACCTATATATATTTTTCTTTCTTCGGCTTGATTATGTTCTTTTCATTTGTTCGCAATATTCGTCAGGTATAAAGAAAAAAAAAATCCCGTGCAAACATTCGTACTTTTATTTTCTTTATTTCTTTATTTCTTTATATTTTATCTTTTATCCGTTTTAATTTTTTCTTATTCCTACGCCAAATTAAAACTCAAGAAAATATCTTTGTTACGTAAATAAATAAATAAATAAATTAATTATCTAATAGATAAATATAAAGTAAGTAATAAGCCTAATTGCATGCGAATTAAAGAGTACCTTATGTAAGTACAAAACGCGATTAAGATGCGCTAATTAAATGCAACAAAAATAGAAGAAAAAATAAAAGAGGGTAGAGAAATAGATAATGATAAAAATGGAAATCAAAAATGAAGATCATTTTGCATCCAAATTGCGGCATGGCTGAATCATCGGTGTGTAATCATTTCGATAAAAAAAAAAAAGAAAAAAAAGAAAAATATCCTTCTCCTATCGTTTGACGATAAGCTTTGCCTAATTCGCGCTAGAAAAACATTATATAATACCCTTTAAATACTACCCCGTCACCCGCACCCACATTTCCTTCCTAAAGGAAACAAAAATATGAAAAAAAAGAAAAAAAAATATGTACAAATAATAATAATTATGATTATAATAATAATAATAATTATTATTATTATTATTTAAAATATAATATAGTATTAATTAAATGTCTTCTTTCGTTAGCTTGTTTTTTTATTAAATTGTTGTGAAACAAATTCTCCATCGAGAGAACAAAATATGTCTATAATTGTTTATACTTAACGAACGTTGTTTTTTTTACGAAAATGTGTTACAGTTTGGAAGAGATTAAGGGATAACGATGACAGGCCACCATTTATTTGCCCAAAATGTGGCCGGAGTTATTCGCACAAGTGCAACTTAACACGACATTTACGACTGGAATGCGGAGTTGGTCCGAGATTTCAATGTGGAAATTGCATGAAACGTTTCAAACATCGACATCATCTAAGAGATCACGAGAGGATCCATTCGTACGCTAATTGCAGTTACGAGGCATTGAACTGAGGTGCGCTTCTTTCCTTTCTTTTATATTTTATTTTTGCTCTTTTTTTTCTCTTTTTTCCTCATATATTCTTATTCATTCGTTACGTTATTTCACGTATTTTATTTTTATTTTATTCTTCTATTTGTTTGTTTAACTGAATATATTATAAGGCGTTACGTATACGTGTACATAAATATTTCATTATCATATAATATTTATTTATTTATTTATTTATTTATTTATTCGTTAAATAGATCGAATTACGTGCAATATTCGTCGTAGAAAATGTTTCATTAATTAAGCGTTTGTAAGATACATTTTAATTAAGTTAGTTCATCTGTGATCATGATCTCGTAGAAAAAAGAAATGTATATTTGTTATAACATGTACTTAAAGTGCTATAATTAGTTGATTAACAATCCTATAAGTTTCTTCTTTATCTTTTAATTTATTTTATTTTATTTTATTTTACTTTTTTTTTTTTCGTAAAAATACGAAAAAAAGAGAAAGAGAGAGAGTGAGAAAATGATAAACGTAAACAAAAAAAAAAGGAAAAAAACGATAAATACATAAAAAGATTAATTAGATTGCTATGATAAATTGAAAAATTTGTGACTTTGTCTTATCTTTCAAACTTTGGAATGTGCAGACCACTTTGTCTATGAAGTATTCGTGCATTAAAAAAAAAAAAAGAAAAAAGAAAAAGGAAAAAAGAAAAATGAAAATCAGAAAAGCTGTGAATTTTTTCCAAATTTTCGATGTTCGTGATACATGTGTAAACTTGTTGCGTGCCAAAACGAAGGAAATATATATATATATAGGTATTATTAATTAATAAGTTAGATAAAAAAGAAATACAAAAATACGATACACTGGATTTAAATCAGTGACTGTTTATATCTCATATTTTCTTTTTATTTTTTACAATCGTCGAAAATAGAAAGAAAAATTATTAAATTATCATTAATAATAATAATAATTATTAAAGTTAAAATACTAGTGTATTAATTTTTAACAAACAATTTATATCGAGCAACATTTTATTTTTTGTTAAAACTTTGATAGCATAAAAATGATGTATCGTATTAAAAAAATTCGATAGTTACTTAAAATAATTAAATAGATATATATATATACGTCAAAACAAGTGGCCGTAATTGAATCCGTCTAAAACTTTTCTAAGCCGGTGCTCGATCAATACATTATAATTAAATAGAAAAAAGAAAAAAAAAGAACAAAACGAAACAAAATAAATAATAACAATAATAATAATAATAATAATAATAATAATAATAATAATAAAATAAACTACATAATATACATAAATAAATAAATGCATATGTGCTGTATGGGAGTTGTTGTTCGGTGCTTCCGTCTTATAAAAATAAAAATAAAAAAAATAAAATAAATTAATAAATAAACAGACAAAAATAATTATCAGATAAACACTAAAGAGATACATTAGTGTGTAGACGATTGCCAATAAAATAATAATAAATTAAAATTATTACAAGTACCTCTCAATCGTGCCAAAGAAGATGCGCCGTTTGCACGGTCTATTGTATTTTTTAAACAAATGTGAATATAAGAAATAATATATTGTATGTATATATACATATGCATATGTATCGATATAATTAAATAGTCGACAATGTACTAACATATAGAAATATTATTTAAATTGACGTAGGACCAATATTCGAAATGATTCTTCCATCGTTACGAACGAACTATTAATAATTTTACCATAAACTAAACTAACATTTCCAACGTTGCGCGCAACTATCTTTCTCCTCTCCTCTTCTTTCTTCTCCACCAACTCTTTTATTATTTCAACAAAATTTAAAAAAAACGTAGACAAAATAAAAAGAATAAGTATACCGTGCGAACGGAACTCGAGTTAATAGGGTTTCGAGTAAATGTATACTATAGAACCGATTTTTCTATGGAAACATTTGTTTTCTATAGAAACCGATAAAAGAGAACGATATTATTACAAATATGAAAATAGAAAGTATATTATTATTACTATTATTATTATTATTATTATTATTATTATTATTATTATTCTCCTTATTTTATCCGACCTGCGATATTTTTTTCTTGAAAAAAAAAGAAAAAAAGAAATCAAATAAAAAGTAATATTAATTTAAATGATTCATTAATTACAATAAAATTGCCCCAAAATTTGGAATGTAAGAAGAAAAAAAATATCAAAGAAAAATTATATTTAATTTAATTTTATCCGAATGTGAAGACCATGATGAATAATAATGATAATGATAATTATAATAATTATAATAATGATGATGATTGCCAATTTAAATGTTAATCATGTTACGAATACGTATATCTATTTGTTTTTACAATTAATTAAAGAACTCGTTAAAACCGTAAATTTAAAAATCGTTGTAAGAACATACTATTTATTGTGTTGCAATATAACACGATCGTTATTTCCATATAAGGAATTAACTACAAATTTATTTTAACTCTTTGACTGCTCTGGACGCATATATATGCAATGTACTGTAGTATAACTGTGGATGCATATATGCATCCTGTAAAAAGTTATCCATTACACAGTCAAATGGTTAAATCCTTTTTGCTTACATGAAAACACAGAATATTTTCAATAAGGCCATACTGTATATTACTTAATGAAAAAGAAAAAGATGAAATGAAAAAAAAGAAAAACATGAATAAATAAATAAATTTAATTTTATTGAAATACAACAGAAATGATTCCTCCTTTCCTCTTGCATTCTATTGAATATTACATTTCCTTTTTACAAGTAAGTACATCACACTTTATGATGATATTTTACTTTAAATAAAAATTTTAAAAATTTAAGATAAAAAACTAATAATCGTTGAAATCTATTCACGACGTCTATGTTGATATAAAAGAAAATATTTATTCTATATTATTTATTAAAATAACATTAGTTAACGATGTTACGAGAATAGTTTTTAAAATTAAAAACTGAATATTAAACTAAAAAACAGAAATCTACTACTATCGATGTAGCAAAAAACAAAAGAGATTTACTATAACCACTGATCGGTAAATGAAGGAATATACTAATACCCAGAGTCGATAACATAGGAATCTACTATCATCAAAGCTGGTCGGTAAGTAAGAAAACTACAATGACCAAAATTATTATAATAAAAATAATTGCTAATAATTCAAAGGAAATGTAAACTATTATATAAAAGCAAAGAAAAAATAAGTACAAAAAGGCTCATAAGTGCCCTTTTTTACCAACCCAGATAAAATTCAGTGACTAGCGGAACGACCCAGTAAGCGATGGTAGGTACGATGACAGTACAATACTATCAAAGAATTCTGTATTCTTTGATAATATATGATAGTACATGATATATTTTTTAATAGTATATGATAGTATAGTTATATTGTAATAGAATTGTAAATAATTTTATTTATTAATATTTAGTGTAAAAACATGTGTGTGCCTTCAGAAATGCAATTGAACATATATTTTTAAAAGTAGTCATTTAAAGTGTTTAAATAAATGTAAAAGGTGCGTTGTTAAATCCAACGACGATCACCTGTAACAAAAAGAAAACTATATTAATATACAATCAAGTGATACAATGGCCTGACATATAAATCGTCCAATTCGCAGATGCACTTTTCTCTTCACAATTGAATTCTTTATTTATTTTTATAAAATCTCTATTTACTGTGTTGCAATGAAATTCAATTTAAACGCGTGATTTTACATTTACATAAAATAAATAAAAATAAAGAAATATGAAAAGTAAAAATACTAAGTTACTAAAAAAAATATTATCTACTAATTATTAGGAAAACTTTTAAACTCCATTATATAGAAAGGAAAAATTGCAAATTTAATAAAACACGATCACAATAAAAAATTTTAAAGACGAAACAAGAAAAAAGTAATTACTGTAATATTTACCGAACGTTATTTAAGCTTTAAAATTTAATAATACAAAAATTGTAATATTTCTGACTCTAACTAAACACATATGCATCTTTTAGACGATAGAGACACAAATTTGGTGTCCCAAGGAGATGGAATGGTCCATCATCTCCAATTACAACTACAAATTAATGACGAGCAAGAATGTAATATAATAAAATATAAAATATGACTAGAAAGCTATTCTCGAAAAGTTCGAACTATCTGTTGAACCTTTGAAAATAACTGAATAGTCTATGTAGTTGCCCTCTTCAGCCACATTTAAGTGGGGGCCTCTTCGGCATTAGCCTCTTCGGCATTTAGCCTCTTCTTTCTTCATCCCTGAAAACTGCATTGGACATTTTCTACGAGCGATAGAGATAAGATCTTTCATACTGCTTTTGCAAATTAACTTGTATTCTGTTAGAATTCTAATTCTAAATTATTACAAAATTAATTTACATTTTCTGTTCAATAGTAAAGCTCGTGAACTATCAATGAACTTAGAGTTCATTGACATATACACGAGCACAATTAAACTAATGTCCAAGCAGACAATTATCGATGACCTAATAACACGTCGCACTTTTAATGTTAAAGAATAAAATAGAATTGAAATAAATAAAGCAATAAATGTAATGCATTTTCTTGCAATATTTTCATTTCATTCATTTGTTATATTGAACTATATCAAATATTTTTCATTATAAGAGAAAATCGCTATTGTGCGAAGTGCTAATCACATAATACTTAAAACTAAGTATCAAATTCATCAAAGTATTTGCGAATTTGTTCGAGTCTATCTCGTTCGAAATAGAATCGAAATAGAAATGAATCTTTGAAATTGTTGCAAATCCCTTTGAATCATGATACATAATGAAGATTACAGAACAGTCACAAAATAAATTTACAAAGCAAGCATATTAGAATAAATAAAAAAAAAAATTTTTTGTAACAGTTCTGTATAAACCAGGCGGCGAAATTTCCACTCCGGAGTGGAAGCGAACCTCGTGCCTTTCCTGGATCCTACCTACTTAAAATTAAAGTTTTCACATTCGCTCAAAGAAGTATGCTACCTGCCTGCCAATTACCCGTATTTAAAAAGAGCAAATACACATACGTACCCACCCACCCACTCCACGATTCTCTCACATACCACCAGGGTGCAAAAGCCTAAACTAGAGAGCATGCCCCGGGGCACCTCCGACACCCTAGTTCAAACGCGTTTTCTAAACTTATGGGAGTACGTACCAATGCTGTAATCGTCTGCCAAGGCTAGTGATTATTGCATAAAAAACTACAGCAAAAATACAAGTATACACTAGTATATATGCATACTAGTAATATACGAGTATATCAAAGTTTCCACAAATAAATGCGGTAACTCTACTATGCAAAACGATTGTTAAAAAAAAAAAAATAGTTCGTATCGTACACGTGACTCGTCAAGTTATTTTTATTCAATAACTTTAAAAAATAATAAGCGCGGTATTACGTGTCGCGAAACGATGTACAATGCACACACCTAAACGCACACACAGGTGCAACGTACACCGTGCAATCACTAGCACAATGACAGCCGCCAATAGGGGGAAAAACTTAAAACTAAACCTATACTAACTGTTTCTCACCTATACGAGTAGCACCTGGGCACAGGCATAGATGAGAACACAGAAAGTATAGGGGGGAGAAACGGGAGATTAGTATATTAGAAGCTGAAAATCCTGATCTAAAAAATATGATTAATAACACATATATACATAAGACATAAATACATTTTTATAGAAATTTATCTAAGCGGCTAAGGACTCTACAATTTATTTGATAAATATTAACTTTTAATATCTTTCAAAATATCTTTTAATATATTTTAATATATTTAAAAACCTCGGACGACTCCTTTCATTAAGTTGGCTGTTCTAATAAAAGAACTGGGCTTTGAGCCACCACTTAACTGCTAGAATCTATCCGTCGCGAATGAGTTTGTCTTCTTGCTCATTTATTTATAATATCGAAGTATCGATATATTACAATTAATCGCGATTAGATAAACTAAGTACGAAGCAATGCATGTAAGACATTTATTACATGCTTTTCTGGACAAAAACGAGTAAATAAATGCTCGATTTCACCACTACTAACCACGAACAAAACACGTAATAAAAAGAAAGTGCATTTATTAATTGCATTATTAATTAAATGAATTTAACCGGTGAGACAAGAAAACCTATCCTGAACTAATATAAAATATACAATACAATATACAATATAATATACAATTTTCATGAGTAACTCCTAGAAAGGAATTACTCATGTGCTCGTCACTAATTTATTTAAATAATTACAACCAGTAACTCGTGCCGATTAGGACCTTTCATCCTCGACATGATTGAGCACCGGAGGGACTTTAAATTTTAACTCACGGCATAAGAAGTTCTACGATGGCTCCAAAACACTCCTACTTCGCAGCAAGTATTGTAGAATGCGAGTATCGAAGATCCATCGAAGATCCATCGAAGATCCATCGAAGATCCACCGAAGATCCATCGAAGATCCATCGAAGATCCATCGAAGATCCATCGAAGAATTCATTCCACATCTTTGATAAGGTAGAAAGTCCGTCGTCATATCTGTAAAATAAAATAGAACAAAACGATAAGTTATTTGCAATATAATCCAAAATCATATAAAATAAAATCGAATAAAATGTAAATAAAAATAGATACTTACAATGCATTTCAATGGGATGAAATTCAATTGCACCATGGCGATGCACCTCGCGTGAATCTAAAAACGCGGTATAAACGAAAATAAGAAACTATAGATGAGTTTCTTATCGCGAAACCGAAATTTTATTATACGGCGAACAACACTGATTCTAATTCGCGTTTGATTTTAATTTGTTTTACGCCCGATCACTGATTCTACACAACTAATTCAAAGACTGCTTTGCACACAGTCAATGAAAGTAGAAAAATCTTCATTGATGCACTGATTCTAATACGCGAACAGTCTGTGCGACTGTTTTAAAGATAAAAATACAACTTTACTCGAACAAACTCTAATGCAATTACTGCATTGGTCGCAGTTAATTTAATATATAAATTTCAAAAATAGTTCGCGAACGCGACGGAATTGAAATGAAAACGAACGAACGTGCTTCTAATCCGTGATTTTAATTATATTTAACGATACAACACTCCCGTATATTGCTTCGCGCACGATAGCAATGCACGAACACTTGCAACACTTCACAAACACAATTCACAAACACTTCCAACACTGATATATTCCCATGATGATCTGAAACAGAAATAAAAACAAAATTATAAATATCATTGTTGTAAGTAAAAAAATTATTATAATTATTGAGAAAGTGTTTAAAATAAAAATTGACTTACGTTTATTCTTCATTGATGAATGCACGATGGGTATCCTACCCTTAGGATGACGATGAGCACACGTTTAAACCGAATAAAAGAAACTTACGGAGTTTCTTAACCGAGCAAACGAAACTTTAACATGCGACGATCAACACTGACTTTACTTTCCGATTCTTTTGTATTTTATTTTTACGATGCAACACACGAGTACCTCATTGCCTACGCGCTCGATTGCAATGATGTTCTGAAACAGAAAAAGAAAAAGAACGATTAATATCATCGTTATAATAAAAAACCATTAAAGTTATCATAGAAACGTTTAATAGGAAAATATACTTACTTTTAGTCTTCATTGATGACTGCAGGATGGGTATCCTACCCTTAGGATGACGATGAATAAAATAAAATTAAATAAAACTCTGAAAAGCTGAAACATACTAAAAAGATTATAGAACAATATATCCTGTGAATCATTCCTGAAGGCATTGCACACTTTTAAAGATATTTTATCATAAAGAATCAATATAAATTCAAGCAATATTAATTGCCTTTATCTCACTACTTGTATAAAATTACATATAAAGTATTTAATATCAGTAAAAATTGTTAATAAAAATCGATAACGTTATATATATATATAATAGTTTAATACGTCATGTTCGTTAGATCTTAGCTCGTTGAAGGACTGATCAAGAATGAACACGTAACCGCGTCCTTCATGTCGAACGTTCGGCTGTCTTCGTTTTGTTTTCGGCTGCCTTCGTTTCTTCTGTTCTCACTTCGAGAAATTCCTGGAATATACGTACACATTCGTTATTGCCCGTAGATAGAATATTTGTTTTCTTATTTTCTCTCTCTCTTTCTCACTCTCGTTCTCACTCTTTGTATACATTTCTGTATGGTTTAAAAAAAAGAATAACGCTCACCTCGATGAATATGAAGATAAAAAAGAGTAAACACAATTGTTAGACTGAGTATATGTATTCCTGCTGGACTCTCTCCTAATGCTCGGTACCTAAAAAAGGAAAAAAAAAGATTACATTAGTATAACATAAAGAAAATCAAATATATGAGTGTATGTGTACGAGCTACCTATACTTATGAATATATGCTTGTATGTGTGTGTATGTTACAGGAATCGAATTTAATACGAAATACGATCTTTGAATACATAATTATGAAAAATAATTAATTAGAGCATCATTAGAGATGGTAGTAAGTATCGATACCATGAAAAAAGCTGGAAATTAGAAGAAATATTGTTAAGTAACATTGGTGAGATTTGGCGGGATATCGAGATATATCGATGTTATATTCTCACAAATTTCTTACGAACTTTTTAATATTTCGTTTTGAAAACATTCACGTATGAAAATCTTATGTGTAACTATCGTTTGATATGTAATAGAAAGGTGTAAAATACTTTTCAATTACCTGAATTAAAAGGGATAACGCAGTATGCTGGAACATATACAGCTGACAGAAAATGGCGTTTCCTCTACCTTTCCCCTGCGCCCCTTGCCATGCCACTGCGTTGCCTCTGCTGCGCATCTGCTGCGCGCGGTAGTATGCGCGGTAGTCCACTTTCAAAAAAAGTAGCGAAATCCGTTGACCAATGGCTACTTGAGATTTTCCATTTTTTCCATCTATTATAGAAAAATATCGAATAGTTAAAAATAGGATATAGGAACATAAAAATTGTCGAAATATATACTTTATTAATCCAAACAATCAAAATTGAACATTATAAGTCGATATCCATAGAAATGATGCCGTAAAACAAGATATATATATCATTGCGTAGAAAAATGCATACCAATGTACATGGAATTTTTTTCTACGCAAATATTCTTTATCCTCGACATTATCGTAATCTTTCGATTATATCATTTGGAAGTCATTTGCTAGAAGAATCTATTAGTATATAGGAAGATTATTTACGTTAGAAAATATTTTTTAATTACCTGAGATTAACGGGACGACGTAGCATCCGTCCGATCTCCAGCACCGACGCCGCGAAAAGAAAGAGGAATGATCAGCAAAGAGCCCTGATTGGCTGATAATTATTGCAAAAGAAAAAGATGACCAATCAGAAATTCCCAATTACCATATAGAAATGTATTTTACGCACACGTAAGTAACTCGCCTTTCTTCATGACCACTCTAGTCAAGCTTGATATGATAATTTATTTATTAAATAAATAAAAAATTTATTCTATTTTTCTATTTAAGGTACAAGTATCTTGTTAATATTTAAAAAATAACGAAAAGAATAAAGACAATATGCACTATAAGCCTATCACACAGAAAAGAAAAGCATACATAATTTATTTATTACAATAATTAAATATCAATTTTATGAATTATTATAATTATCTAATTATTAATTCAATTAATAATTATTGTTTTCTAATTTATTTTTCTATTAGGTGTATACGTTCCTTGTTAATATTCAAAAAATAATGAGTAAAATAAAGACCAATATACACTAAAAACTTAATCACATTGCAACGTTCTGATTTAAACACCTTCAATTTTATGTAATTGTTTAAACTAATGACAACATTTGTTTTACATCCCTGTGCAATGATAACTTTGGATAATAAAATTTTCATTCAGAAAAATATCACATTTAAAATTATTTTTTCAAAGTATGTTAATAAGTATGTAATGTTTAAACCAGTCATATGTGTTTTAACAATCTGAAATATAAGTAGAGTTTCAGTATTAAAAAATTGTTATAACGATAGGAATGTCTATTGTTGTCTAAGCTAGGAATATCGATCAATGTTCTTTTCGAATATCCACCGTTGTGTCTTTTCTTGTGAAAGTACTTTTATTAAACGTGTTTTTATCTGACTTTCCTAACGTTGCGCATGTGTATAAAGTGAATAATCCATCTAATCGATAAATTAAGTTTTATAACGTTCTGATTTTGTATTTTTATCTATTTCATGTAATTATTTTAATGCTCCTGCGTCTGAGGACTTCGAGGGTAAATTTAGCTGCAATATAAGAAAAGTGCATTAGTGCATTAAAATAATTGTTAATGTATACGTAATATACACGTATATGGAAAGAAAATGAGATTATATTTCTCTACACATTTATACAACAATCTATTCAAACAATTAATAAACAATTACTAATGGAAAATGTGAATATTAAAGTTTACCATTATGATAGAAGGAAGCTGAGGTGTTTGCTCATTTCAATACCCAAAAATTGCCAGGATTCATTTTAAAATTCTGTAAACTTTTCTTTTATGTATGTATGATACACAAAACGATGAGAAAGCCTAATAGATGCTGTGCTTTTCCAAATCCTAAAATTCTGAAAATCTGAAAACCATAAGATTATATTAGTAAAGTATCAAGCAAACTGAAGGAATCTATATATGTAATAATGATATTGGTAAAGATGTCATTTTCTCTCTCTTTCCCTTTCATACTTTTAATTACTCTTTATGTTATAAAAGAAAAGAGATAAACTTACCAGACTGATATAATATAAAGTAACACTAGTTATTTAGACAGAAAAGTAAACACAATTAGACCGACAATGAGTATAATTACTTATCTAACAAATGTTGGACTAAAAATATAAAAAGTACACAGTATTTGTATTTATAATATAAATTAAACACTGAAACATTAGGATTTAATGTATGTATACTTAAAAATATACTATTTCTTATCATATAGTTGATAACAAATCTCTAAATTTATAATAACTAACTTTAAAAAAAATTAAAGTTACATAATAGTATAATACACTAAAAATACATTGGATATAAAGAAAATTAATATCTAGCGTATTATATGGTAACCGTTCTTGTTGATATTTACAAAATAGTGTGTAGAATAAAGACAATATACACTAAAAACTTTGTCACATTGCAAAGAAAAACACAATGATATAGAAAAGAAACAACGATGCGATATTTTTAAAACAATTGACTCACATTGCACATAAAAACACAGTCGTATAGATAAGAAACCACGTTATAGAAATCTTTAAAACAAATGACATAAGCACTATAGCCATCCTAAAGAATTAAAATAAATTGAAACAAAACAATTGACATCTCTCATGCCAACGATGAAAGTATAAATTCCCATACTCTGTTATTGATATGGAAAAAACTTGTTTTATTTTAATTCTTGAAGGATGGCTACAATGCTGTATGTCAATTGTTTTAAAAATATCTGCAGAGGTTTTTTTTTTTATACGACTACGTCTGCTGTGCGGTTTTTAGTGTATAACCTCTTTATTTTATTTCTTATTTTTAAATATTATAAAGGAACGTATACCACCTAATAGAAAAATAAATTAGAAAACAATAATTATTAATTGAATAATAATTAGATAATTTAATAATTCATATAAAATTGATATTTAATTATTGTAATAAATAAATTATGTATGCTTTTCTTTCTGTGTGATAAGGATTATAGTGCATATTGTCTTTATTCTTTTCGTTATTTTTAAATATTAACAAGATACTTGTACCTTAAATAGAAAAATAGAATAAATTTTTTATTTATTTAATAAATAAATTATCATATCAAGCTTGACTAGATGGTGGTCATGAAGAAAGGCGAGTTACTTACGTGTGCGTAAAATACATTTCTATATGGTAATTGGGAATTTCTGATTGGTCATCTTTTTCTTTTGCAATAATTATCAGCCAATCAGGGGCTTTGCTGATCATTCCTCTTTCTTTTTCGCTCGCGTCGGTGCTGGAGATCGGACGGATGCTACGTCGTCCCGTTAATCTCAGGTAATTAAAAAATATTTCTAACGTAAATAATCTTCCTATATACTAATAGATTCTTCTAGAAATGACTTCCAAATGATATAATCGAAAGATTACGATAATGTCGAGGATAAAGAATATTTGCGTAGAAAAAATTCCATGTACATTGGTATGCATTTTTCTACGCAATGATATATATATCTTGTTTTACGGCATCATTTCTATGGATATCGACTTATAATGTTCAATTTTGATTGTTTGGATTAATAAAGTATATATTTCGACAATTTTTATGTTCCTATATCCTATTTTTAACTATTCGATATTTTTCTATAATAGATGGAAAAAATGGAAAATCTCAAGTAGCCATTGGTCAACGGATTTCGCTACTTTTTTTGAAAGTGGACTACCGCCATACTACCGCGCGCAGCAGATGCGCAGCAGAGGCAACGCAGTGGCATGGCAAGGGGCGCAGGGGAAGGTAGAGGAAACGCCATTTTCTGTCAGCTGTATATGTTCCAGCATACTGCGTTATCCCTTTTAATTCAGGTAATTGAAAAGTATTTTACACCTTTCTATTACATATCAAACGATAGTTACACATAAGATTTTCATACGTGAATGTTTTCAAAACGAAATATTAAAAAGTTCGTAAGAAATTTGTGAGAATATAACATCGATATATCTCGATATCCCGCCAAATCTCACCAATGTTACTTAACAATATTTCTTCTAATTTCCAGCTTTTTTCATGGTATCGATACTTACTACCATCTCTAATGATGCTCTAATTAATTATTTTTCATAATTATGTATTCAAAGATCGTATTTCGTATTAAATTCGATTCCTGTAACATACACACACATACAAGCATATATCATAAGTATAGGTAGCTCGTACACATACACTCATATATTTGATTTTCTTTATGTTATACTAATGTAATCTTTTTTTTCCTTTTTTAGGTACCGAGCATTAGGAGAGAGTCCAGCAGGAATAGATATACTCAGTCTAACAATTGTGTTTACTCTTTTTTATCTTCATATTCATCGAGGTGAGCGTTATTCTTTTTTTTAAACCATACAGAAATGTATACAAAGAGTGAGAACGAGAGTGAGAAAGGAGAGAGAGAAAATAAGAAAACAAATATTCTATCTACGGGCAATAACGAATGTGTACGTATATTCCAGGAATTTCTCGAAGTGAGAACAGAAGAAACGAAGGCAGCCGAAACAAAACGAAGACAGCCGAACGTTCGACATGAAGGACGCGGTTACGTGTTCATTCTTGATCAGTCCTTCAACGAGCTAAGATCTAACGAACATGACGTATTAAACTATTATATATATATAACGTTATCGATTTTTATTAACAATTTTTACTGATATTAAATACTTTATATGTAATTTTATACAAGTAGTGAGATAAAGGCAATTAATATTGCTTGAATTTATATTGATCTTTATGATAAAATATCTTTAAAAGTGTGCAATGCCTTCAGGAATGATTCACAGGATATATTGTTCTATAATCTTTTTAGTATGTTTCAGCTTTTCAGAGTTTTATTAATTTTATTTTATTCATCGTCATCCTAAGGGTAGGATACCCATCCTGCAGTCATCAATGAAGACTAAAAGTAAGTATATTTTCCTATTAAACGTTTCTATGATAACTTTAATGGTTTTTTATTATAACGATGATATTAATCGTTCTTTTTCTTTTTCTGTTTCAGAACATCATTGCAATCGAGCGCGTAGGCAATGAGGTACTCGTGTGTTGCATCGTAAAAATAAAATACAAAAGAATCGGAAAGTAAAGTCAGTGTTGATCGTCGCATGTTAAAGTTTCGTTGCTCGGTTAAGAAACTCCGTAAGTTTCTTTTATTCGGTTTAAACGTGTGCTCATCGTCATCCTAAGGGTAGGATACCCATCGTGCATTCATCAATGAAGAATAAACGTAAGTCAATTTTTATTTTAAACACTTTCTCAATAATTATAATAATTTTTTTACTTACAACAATGATATTTATAATTTTGTTTTTATTTCTGTTTCAGATCATCATGGGAATATATCAGTGTTGGAAGTGTTTGTGAATTGTGTTTGTGAAGTGTTGCAAGTGTTCGTGCATTGCTATCGTGCGCGAAGCAATATACGGGAGTGTTGTATCGTTAAATATAATTAAAATCACGGATTAGAAGCACGTTCGTTCGTTTTTCATTTCAATTCCGTCGCGTTCGCGAACTATTTTTGAAATTTATATATTAAATTAACTGCGACCAATGCAGTAATTGCATTAGAGTTTGTTCGAGTAAAGTTGTATTTTTATCTTTAAACAGTCGCACAGACTGTTCGCGTATTAGAATCAGTGCATCAATGAAGATTTTTCTACTTTCATTGACTGTGTGCAAAGCAGTCTTTGAATTAGTTGTGTGTAGAATCAGTGATCGGGCGTAAAACAAATTAAAATCAAACGCGAATTAGAATCAGTGTTGTTCGCCGTATAATAAAATTTCGGTTTCGCGATAAGAAACTCATCTATAGTTTCTTATTTTCGTTTATACCGCGTTTTTAGATTCACGCGAGGTGCATCGCCATGGTGCAATTGAATTTCATCCCATTGAATGCATTGTAAGTATCTATTTTTATTTACATTTTATTCGATTTTATTTTATATGATTTTGGATTATATTGCAAATAACTTATCGTTTGTTCTATTTTATTTTACAGATATGACGACGGACTTTCTACCTTATCAAAGATGTGGAATGAATTCTTCGATGGATCTTCGATGGATCTTCGATGGATCTTCGATGGATCTTCGGTGGATCTTCGATGGATCTTCGATGGATCTTCGATGGATCTTCGATACTCGCATTCTACAATACTTGCTGCGAAGTAGGAGTGTTTTGGAGCCATCGTAGAACTTCTTATGCCGTGAGTTAAAATTTAAAGTCCCTCCGGTGCTCAATCATGTCGAGGATGAAAGGTCCTAATCGGCACGAGTTACTGGTTGTAATTATTTAAATAAATTAGTGACGAGCACATGAGTAATTCCTTTCTAGGAGTTACTCATGAAAATTGTATATTATATTGTATATTGTATTGTATATTTTATATTAGTTCAGGATAGGTTTTCTTGTCTCACCGGTTAAATTCATTAATTAATAATGCAATTAATAAATGCACTTTCTTTTTATTACGTGTTTTGTTCGTGGTTAGTAGTGGTGAAATCGAGCATTTATTTACTCGTTTTTGCCCAGAAAAGCATGTAATAAATGTCTTACATGCATTGCTTCGTACTTAGTTTATCTAATCGCGATTAATTGTAAATATCGATACTTCGATATTAAAATAAATGAGCAAGAAGACAAACTCATTCGCGACGGATAGATTCTAGCAGTTAAGTGGTGGCTCAAAGCCCAGTTTTTTTATTAGAACAGCCAACTTAATGAAAGGAGGAGTCGTCCGAGGTTTTTAAATATATTAAAATATATTAAAGATATTGAAAGATATTAAAAGTAATATTTATCAAATAATTGTAGAGTCCTTAGCCGCTTAGATAAATTTCTATAAAAATGTATTTATGTCTTATGTATATATGTGTTATTAATCATATTTTTTAGATCAGGATTTTCAGCTTCTAATATACTAATCTCCCGTTTCTCCCCCCTATACTTTCTGCGTTCTCATCTATGCCTGTGCCCAGGTGCTACTCGTATAGGTGAGAAACAGTTAGTATAGGTTTAGTTTTAAGTTTTTCCCCCTATTGGCGGCTGTCATTGTGCTAGTGATTGCACGTGTACGTTGCACCTGTGTGTGCGTTTAGGTGTGTGCATTGTACATCGTTTCGCGACACGTAATACCGCGCTTATATTTTTTTAAAGTTATTGAATAAAAATAACTTGACGAGTCACGTGTACGATACGAACTATTTTTTTTTTTTTAACAATCGTTTTGCATAGTAGAGTTACCGCATTTATTTGTGGAAACTTTGATATACTCGTATATTACTAGTATGCATATATACTAGTGTATACTTGTATTTTTGCTGTAGTAGTTTTTTATGCAATAATCACTAGCCTTGGCAGACGATTACAGCATTGGTACGTACTCCCATAAGTTTAGAAAACGCGTTTGAACTAGGGTGTCGGAGGTGCCCCGGGGCATGCTCTCTAGTTTAGGCTTTTGCACCCTGGTGGTATGTGAGAGAATGTGGAGTGGGTGGGGGGTGGGTACGTATGTGTATTTGCTCTTTTTAAATACGGGTAATTGGCAGGCAGGTAGCATACTTCTTTGAGCGAATGTGAAAACTTTAATTTTAAGTAGGTAGGATCCAGGAAAGGCACGAGGTTCGCTTCCACTCCGGAGTGGAAATTTCGCCGCCTGGTTTATACAGAACTGTTACAAAAATTTTTTTTTTATTTATTCTAATATGCTTGCTTTGTAAATTTATTTTGTGACTGTTCTGTAATCTTCATTATGTATCATGATTCAAAGGGATTTGCAACAATTTCAAAGATTCATTTCTATTTCGATTCTATTCGAACGAGATAGACTCGAACAAATTCGCAAATACTTGATGATGAATTTGATACTTAGTTTTAAGTATTATGTGATTAGCACTTCGCACAATAGCGATTTTCTCTATAATGAAAAATATTTGATATAGTTCAATATAACAAATGAATGAAATGAAAATATTGCAAGAAAATGCATTACATTTGTTGCATTATTTAATTTCAATTGAATTTTTTTATTTGATATTAAAAGTGCGACGTGTTATTAGGTCATCGAGGGAAATTATCTGCTTGGACGTTAGACTAATGTGCTCGTGTAATTATGCAATGAACTGTAAGTTCATCCATGGTTATACGAGCTTGAATATAATTAACATTAATTAAATATAAATTAATTTTTCATAATTCCATATTAGAATCAAACGAATAAAGTTAATTTGCAAAAAAAGATATGAGATATCTTATCTTTCTTGCACGTTGAAAATGTCCAATGCAGTTTCAGGGATGAGAAGAAAGAAGAGGCTAAGGCCGAAGAGGCCCCACTTAATTGTGGCTGAAGAGGGCAACTACATAGACTTGAGTTATTTTCAAAGGTTACCAGCAAGTTCGAACTTTTCGAGAATAGCTTTCTAGTCATATTTTATATTTTATTATATTACATTCTGTCGTCATTATTTGTAGTTGTAATTGGAGATGATGGACCATTCCATCTCCTTGGGACACCAAATTTGGTGTCTATCGTCTAAAAGATGCATATGTGTTTAGTTAGAGTCAGAAATATTACAATTTTGTATTATTAATTTTAAAAAGCTTAAATAACGTTCGGTAAATATTACAGTAATTACTTTTTCTTGTTTCGTCTTTAAAATTTTTATTGTGATCGTGTTTTATTAAATTTGCAATTTTTCCTTTCTATATAATGGAGTTTAAAAGTTTTCCTAATAATTAGTAGATAAATTTTTTTGTAGTAACTTAGTATTTTTACTTTCATATTTCTTTATTTTATCTTTTTTGTAAATGTAAAATCACGCGTTTAAATTGAATTTCATTGCAACAGTAAATCGAGATTTTATAAAATAAATAAAGAATTAATTGTGAAGAGAAAGTGCATCTGCGAATTGGACGATTTATATGCAGGCCATTGTATCACTTGATTGTATATTAATATAGTTTTCTTTTTGTTACAGGTGATCGTCGTGGATTTAACAACGCCCCTTTTACATTTATTTAAACATTTTAAATGACTACTTTTAAAAATATATGTTCAATGCATTTCGAAGGCACACACATGTTTTTACACTAAATATTAATAAATAAAAGTATTTACAATTCTCTTACAATATAACTATACTATCATATACTATTAAAAAAATATTTCATATTATCATACACTATCAAAGACTGTTTTATATAAAACTCAGAATTAATTGAATATTAATTCTTTTTTCAATTAAGTATATTATATTTTAAAATAATATTTTACTTTAAATATAAATTAAAGCAAACGATGATGAAAGAAATATTTTTCATATTTCCCATCACTTTGAAAGCACATATCAGAGTAGTTCAATTCGACCAATCAGATCACATAGTCAAACATGTGTATAGTTATAATTGTGACAAATGTGTACTAAAGAGAATATTTATCTGATAATATTTATTGAAATACTTTAATTAATTTATTAAGAATTAATATAGATTTAATTAAATTTTTGTATTGATTAAAATATGTTTTTATAGTTAACAAAAAAAAGAAAAAATATTCTCATTTGTGATTTAAGGTTAAGTTATACAAATGTTTCTAATACGTTGTCAACGTTTAACTAGCAATTATGTTATCAGAAGACTATCTACAAATGTATCTAAAAAATTTAATGAAAGACTATCGTAGCCCTGAACAAAAACGAAATCTACGATCTACAGCACTTTATATGACTGGATTGGGTATACTCGTAGCTGGGCTTAGTTATGCAGCAGTACCATTGTACGGAATGTTTTGTCAGGTATATATATATAATCTTGAAAATAGTAAATTTATAACTTTAAATATTATGTAGATATTTTTTTATTATAATGTATTATATCTGATGCCATACAAAAATTGTATATAAATTAGGCATATAGTTACGGAGGAACTATAGCAGGTCACGATGATAGCAAACTATTAACTATGAAGCCTGTTAAAGAAACGAAAGATAAAAATAAGGTTCAACGCTGATGTAGGTGCATCAATGGCATGGAATTTTAAACCTTTACAACGAGAAATAACAGTAATCCCAGGGAGAGACAGCGTTAGCATTTTACACTGCTAAAAATAATCCGCTAAAAAAAACCAGTCATCGGTTCTCTACTTATATGTACTTCCTTTTGAAGTAGGACAGTATTTTAATAA